>OZ038458.1:23814099-24022532 GCA_964036195.1 Sphaerolaimus hirsutus | reverse complement strand
GGCTACAACCTACGCTCAGGGACGTATCCAGGATTTTTGAGCGGGGGGGGCTGTTTGTTTACGGAGGCCGGCGAGCGGGGGGGGCTCAGCCCCCCCCTAAAATTTTACGTATACAGGGGCGGAATGGCGCCATGGCGCTGGCGCCATTAGTAGGCGCAACGCCATGGCGCCATTGGCGTTGGCGCCAGCGCCTTGGAACGCTGTATATGCATGTAAATATACATACAAATACAGCAAACAGCACACAATTGAGCATGTTTGTAACGATTTCGGCCACAGGGAACAAATCTGTAGATAATACATCACGTTTGGTGAAAAATGCGCGCTTGCGCGCAAAATTTTTTTACGCTGACGTTGAAAAAGTGCCATTTTCCGGTCACTTTTTTGTCTCAGCCCGGGAGGGGGGGGGGGCTGCAGCCCCCCTTCCCCGCCCCCCCCTGGATACGGCCCTGGGTACCGGTACCGGTCCCAATAAAAAAATGTGCCAGTCCCGGTCCCTGTCCTGGTAGGATCCCCCAGTCCAGTCCCGGCCCGAAAAAGTGGTCCCGTTTGAACCCTACCTACGATTAATAGAGTTTGGTCCATCGATTTGGTGTTATTTTAAGATCAAAGTATCTAAATAGAAGAATCAGCTGAAATTTTTTATTTTTCAATGTATTTGGCACAATTACATTTAATTTTTACCCTTCTATGGGAGACGACACTTCTATTGATTTTGTCGCTTCTTTGATTGATTCTATTGATTTTGATAATGTCAAAAAAGTGTACATTTAATAGGAGACGCCCTTCTATGAGAAACCCGCCCTCCAATTGGAAAATACGGTATGATTGCTTAGTGCTTACCTACATTAGAATATTCACAGCAATAAAGTTTTCCAACTTTTCGCAAAAGTCACGTGCAAAAACTTGAAACTTCCAATGATACATAAATATTTAACTACATGTGTCACTGTGGTATAGCCAAAAATGCACCAAACAAAAATCGAAAAAAACAATACCCACTGACCAGTACGTGTATCTCCACTTGGAACTGAGAATTCTTTTTCTTTTTCCAGTGAGTAGCCAAAGTGCTGCTGCCACCGCCAAACACCATGTGCTGGTGAAAATTCCACACGTGAACAAATGACAAGAAAATTAATCAGTAGTAAGGAACCTTATGTGGTAAGTTACATGACAAATAAATCTGGAAGGACACGTTGTCACCTATAAGTTTACTTTTATTTACATTTCCAACTTCTAACTCAACTTACTACTTGACACTTGTCCACTTGCAGAATTCACAATTATTTATGGCTCACGTTGGAAGTGGGCCAAAGATAATAAAAGCATGCAATTTTTTTACAGATATGAAAAAATGCATGGTTGTTGTGAATACATTAACATATTTACAAGGTTTCATAAAGTTGCATGCACCAAATATCATTGGCATGCTTCCAGCGTGAACCATGTGTGTAAGGTGTCAAGTCACTAGGTATCACTAGATGCATACCAACAAGAGGCACATGCATGAGATGCCTGACAAGATAGTCTTTAAATTATTCCTAATTTTTTTTTCAATTTCAGGAGAAATTATTTCAATACACGAATGTATCCATATGCACTGCAAAAGTCACCTGACAAAAATAAATAGGGGGATGTTTGGCAGATTGCCATGGAAGCTTTTTAATGGTTATTTTGACCATTCTTTGAATAAAACTGAAATAGCAATATTGTGAAAAATGTTATCAAAAAAACATTTTTTCTTCAATGTAATATAACAAAATCCATTATGCAGCGTTTACACGTTTTTGTTGTGATGACTCGACACTCGACAGCACTAAAAAAATTCAATACGTTGAGTAAAAAAGTTCCATTTTCATGAGAAAAATGGTCACCTATACATTCTACGGTCTACCTAGGCGAATATTCATGTCAAATTGCAGAATCATGCTTGTAGCTCAAGAGTATAGACGTATAGAAAAATGTTGCCATTGTCGGATGGAACCTTTTTACTCAACTTTTTGACCTTTTTAGTGCTGTCGAGTCATCACAAAAAAAAGCTGTAAACAGGGACTCAATGTTGTGTGAGGATCATTTTACACATGCATCTACTGTGATACATCTTGCATGTGTACATCTTATGTGCAGATTAAATTTGGGACTGGGGGCAGTCCTGTAAAATGTCATGTAAAATGTCAATTAAAAAAAAATTAAAAATTCATTACAGAACTTTGCATAACATAACTTTTCACCGAATTATCATAACAAATGTAAAGTAGACACTTTGCATGACATTTATATGACATTTTACATATTACAGGGTCTGGGATTGGCACCTGGTGAATTTCCAGTGTGATAACTAACACTATGAAAGCCTGCACATTTCACAAGTCCGGAGTAGGGATGGCCGGGTTTTTTCAAAGGTTTTTTTAAACCCCAACCATCGAGACCGGTTTTTTAAAAACCTCAGCGGAAAATTGTAGTAAAAGCACTAGGTATTTTCCAATTTTTTGCATGGAAGCGCGCAATTTCATATACAGATTACCATTGTTGATGGTTTTCATTGGTTTTGAGGCATCTTTAGTGCGAAAGCTTACAATTGTTCATGGTATTGTGTCATAATAAGCTGTGATATGTTAGTGGCAGTGTAGTACATAATGCCCAGTCAATTTGCATCCATATACTTGTACAGTGTGAAAAATCACTGCTAATGTATTAGCCTTCTATTAAAACCTAATTTAAACACTATTCCATGGCCAACTTCACTTGAAGTCACAAATGTTCGACAAAAGCCGATATACATAATAAGTCAACATAAAACAGATATTTTTGACAGAAATCACCACTTATACTGCTATCCCATGGCTAGAGCTGGCAAACGATTTTTTTAAATTTAGCTATTTTTTTAAATTCCGATTTTTTTTTAAATCGCAGCCCCTGCACCGATTTAAAAAAAATAGCTGGGGAAAAAATTTGATGCTCATGCACTAGGTAAAATGCCAAAAATTTGCGCAGTTTCTTGCAAGCAATCCACCAGTTGCTTTTTACAGTGCGTTGTTGCTTTTCATGGCTTTTACAAGCAATTTGGTAGTGTAGAACTCATTTCTGTGTGCTTTTAAGCATGTAAGGTAGGCTGTGAATCATTGGGGGGAAGTATACATTGTTTTGCTATGTGTTTTCATATCAAACATGAATGGAAATGCATCCATGTTCACTTCAAAAATATGTTCACTTCAAAAATGATTTTAAGACTGTTTTCAGCAAAAACATGCAATTTCTGTGAACAAAATACACAGCAAATACAACAATGAACTTTTATTCACACAGCAAATACAACAATTTGATTACTTTTAAACTTCAAAATGACTGACTTTGAAGCTTTTCCACAGCTCTACAGTACCGTAAACTGTGCACTGCCTATCAATTTACATGACTTTTATTATCCTCAGAAGCGATTTTTGCGAGAAATGGGACTAATTTTGACCCCAGCGATTTTTATAAAAACATCGATTTTTTTTTAAATCGGGGTCATTTAAAAATATAGATCTTTTTCCAACCCTACCCATGGCTCAACAGCCATTATATGGCTTCATATAACACCACCAAGCATTGTCACCTGTCTGATATACCTGTATACATATGAAGGGTGTGCTTCTAAAAGTACCGATCTACAAATTTGTCAATTTTGAGTTAAGACCATTTTTGGGGTCCCGATAGGAAAGCGCTTCAAAAAAAAATTAAAAAAATGGGGGGTGTGAAAATACATTTTGAGATACGAGGGGTCGAAAAATGCCAAAAAATGGCAAAAAAACAGTTTCTGAAATTTTCAAAGTACCGATCTACAAGCTTTTTCAGCTTTTGTATCTTACAAAGTACCGATCTACACACTTTTTCTAAAATTGTTCTTTTAAAAGTACCGATCTGCACATTATTTTTTGTGCTTCTGAATGTACCGATGTCAGATCGGCACTTTTAAGGGCACAAACTAATTTTGTGCATTTTTTGTATTGGTGAAAGTACCGATCTACATTGAGTAAATTTGTGCTTCTGAAAGTACCGATGTTAGATCGGTACTTTCACAGGCACAATTTTTTTCGGTAATTCTGAAAGTACCGATCTGCATGTAGATCGGTACTTATATTTGCACAAAGTTGAAAATGATATTTTTTGTGCTGTAGATCGGTACTTTTAGAAGCACACATTAGATAAAAATACGGTTTTCATCAAAATGAAGCCGAAACTGTTATTTCTGAAAGTACCGATCTGCATGTATATCGGTACTTATATTTGAACAAATTTTGAAATTTAATTTTTGTGCTGTAGATCGGTACAATTAGAAGCACATAATGGATAAAAATAAGATTTTCATCAAAATGAAGCCAAAACTGTTATTTCTGAAAGTACCGATCTGCATGTAGATCGGTACTTACATTTGCACAAAGTTGAAAATGATATTTTTTGTGCTGTAGATCGGTACTTTTAGAAGCACACATTAGATAAAACGAAGATTTTCATCAAAATGAAGCCAAAACTGTTTTTTTTGAAAGTACCCATCTGCATGTAGATCGATAATTATATTTGCACAAAGTTGAAAATGATATTTTTTGTGTTGTAGATCGGTACAATTAGAAGCACACAATGGATAAAAATAAGATTTTCATCAAAATGAAGCCAAAACTGTTATTTCTGAAAGTACCGATCTGCATGTAGATTGGTACTTGTATTTGCACAAATTTTGAAATTTAATTTTTGTGCTGTAGATTGGTACAATTAGAAGCACACAATGGATAAAAATACAGTTATCATCAAAATGAAGCCAAAACTGTTTTTTTTTAAAGTACCCATCTGCATGTAGATCGATAATTATATTTGCACAAAGTTGAAAATGATATTTTTTGTGTTGTAGATCGGTACAATTAGAAGCACACAATGGATAAAAATAAGATTTTCATCAAAATGAAGCCAAAACTGTTATTTCTGAAAGTACCGATCTGCATGTAGATTGGTACTTGTATTTGCACAAATTTTGAAATTTAATTTTTGTGCTGTAGATTGGTACAATTAGAAGCACACAATGGATAAAAATACGGTTATCATCAAAATGAAGCCAAAATCATTATTTCTGAAAGTACCGATCTGCATGTATTTAAATGGAAAAAATAATGTTGAATTTGCAAGCTAAGATAAAATGGGTAATGTACAATCTACCGATTTGCGTGTAGATTTTGCACATACCGTATTTCCGCGATTTACCCCCCCCCCCCTGAATTAACCCCCCCCCTCGATTAACATCCCCCCTTGAATGAACCCACCGCCCGAAAATACTTCCGTCTGGAATTATGTAAATACATTATGTATGCAATGTACATGATGTATATATTGGTCACAGTTTGCATCGCAGCTACACATACATACTAGTTTGTGTAGCGATCGACGTTGATATGTCAAAATATACCCTACTTGGACACGTTGATTACCTCTTTTGGGTACATAAAAGCGTACTCTTTACTATGAATTTCATGAAAATTTCCGACAAAATAATAAGCCCCTCTCGAATAAGCCCCCCCCTCGAAATACTCCCCCCATTAAACTCCCCTCAAAATTTACACTCTGAAAAAATAAACCCATTTGGGATATTTCGAGGAAATACGGTAGGTAAATATATATTTGGAAATCGAAATCTTACATTGCACCATTAAAAAAAATTTCTTTGCAGATTTGCGAATGCAGATTCAATTTTTATTTATTTATTTGCATGTGCAAAGTATTTTCATTTTTCCCAAAATGTATTTATTTTACATTTATGTATCGAAATTTTGATTCGCAAAGGATATTTAATTAATATGTTAAAATTGAAATTGAAATTTGCAAAAAATATATACACACAAATTGCACATGCAAATCAATATTTCAATTTGCAAAAATGCATCTACCATATTTCCTCGAATTACCCCCGGGGGGTATATTTTTTTCAGAGTGGATATTTTGATGGGGGGTTAAACGAGGGGTGTTATTTTTTTTTGAAATCCCAGTACTAAATCGTTGTTTCGAACCAAGGACGTATCCAGGGGGGGGGGCGGGGGGGGCTGCAGCCCCCCCCCCCTTCCCGGGGTGAAAACTAAAAAGTCCCGGAAAATGCAACTTTTCATGTATATTTTTCTATGTTTCTCAAAAATTTTGCGCGCAAGCGCGCAATGTCTTCCCCATGCATTGTATTTTCAGCGGATCGGTCCCTGTAAACAAAGATTTTCAGAAATGAGCATATTTTTGCGACTTTCGCTGTATATGTATGCATATTTACATAATTATAAAGCGTTTCCTGGCGCTGGCGCCATCTCAAATAACGACATGGTGTGGCGCCATTGTATGGCGCTAGCGCCAAAACGCCTTTCCGTCCTTATATAGGGAAAAATTTAAGGGGGGGGGCTGAGCCCCCCCCCCCGTTCGCCGGGCTCCGTAAACAAGCAGCCCCCCCCCCCCCCCCGCTCAAAAAAAACTGCCATTTATAACTAGGGTTGGCCGATGTTTTTTTTTAAACGTTTTTTTTTTAAAAAAAACGTTTTTTTTTTAAAAAAAACATGACGTCCGAAATGTTTTTTTTATTTAAAAAACATCGGCTGAAATTTTTAGTACTAAGCACTAGGTATTTTGCAAAATTTTTGCGCGCAAGCGCGCAATTTCACACACAAATTGACATTGGTGGTTGTTTTCATTGGTTTTGTTGCATTTTTAGTATCAAAACATCCATTTCTATGTGCTACCATGGGTGAATAAGCCGACATATGTTGCTGTAATATATAATATTGAGGTAATGTGCTTCCATGTACCTCCACAATGTGTAAGTTCACTCCCAAAGTAACAACCTCCTTTTATAACCTTGTTTGATCACCATTCCGTGCCAAACTTTACCTGAAGTCACGAACATTCGACTATAAGGCGATATACGAACGATATGTCGACGAAAAATGGATATTTTTGACACAAATCACTACTTATAATGCTATCCCATGGCTCCACAGCCATTATATGGTCATATTTAACATCACAGAGTATTGCCAGTGTCTGATATACCTATATATGTTGACACTAGGTCATATCTGGGAGCTTTTAAAAAAAAACATCGAGTTAAAAAAAAACGTTTTTTTTCCAACCCTATTTATAACACTCTATAGACTTCTAAAGGTAAGTACGTAGACGGTATAAAGCCTGTTCTAACATAACACAGTCATTTTTTCACATGGGTTCTGCGTTTCCCGGAGCTTTTGTCATCTACGCTCTCTATACACTGAAATTGGGGGGCTGGTATTTCGAGGGGGGGGGTTATAAGTTCATAATGTCCATTTTGAGGGGGGCATTTCGAGGGGCGGGTAATTCAAGGAAATATGGTATTTGCACATGCAACTCGAAATTTCGATGTGCGTCGAAAACAATTTTTTGCTGCATTTTATTTTATGAGACCGGTTTTAAATCTGCTTTCGTCATACCCAGTGCATGTAGGAGTGTATTTATTGCCAGAGTTGTAAAAAACACTGAACTTTTTTCAAAGTATACGTTAAATTTAAAGTATTTTTTTACTCACCCTCTGAGTAGATAAAACAAAGTATTTTTTAAACTTTTACTCATGAGTAAAATACTTTTCTCCCGGGAAAATCTAAAAGTGAGTATTTTTGAGAAATTCGCCCTAATTTTCACTCAAAATCACTACCGTAGTACCTCAAATTACCCCCATGGGGGTTTATTATTTTGTCAGCAAATTTTGAGCGGGGTTAATTCGAAGGGGAATTATTTTTTCATCAGAAATTTTTGTGAAATTAGTAGTAAACTATATGTTCGAACATTCCGAAAACCAGCAATGAATGTGACAAAATAGGACGTATTTGGGCATTTTAACATACATATACTCGGCGGACATCACACTTAGTATGAAAACCTACCATAATCCATCTGAATAATGAGCCAAAATTTATATAGTTTGTACATCATAATATTTTATTTTTACTATGGAATAAGAAATTATGAAATTTATCACAAGATTTTATTCATAAAATTATGGTAGGTTTTCATACTAGGTGTGCTGTCAGCAAAGTATAGCGACTTACACAAGGTATATGTGTAGCTGTGGTGCAAACCGACAGCAATAAATACATCATATACCTGGATTGCATACATGATGTATATCATTTCAGATGGGGGTATTTCGAGGGCGGTTTATTTTTCCTCAGCTCGAAAAGACGTGGGGGTATTTCGAGGGGGGGGGGGGGTTAATTCATGGGGGGTGGGTATTTCGAGGAAATGTGGTACCCATTTTTTGTCATTTTTCTCTATTTTTAGCCTTTTACATCCTTATCTACCATCCATGCCTTGAAAAAAATAGAAACACCTATCAGAAGTACGTTTTCTGTACTCGAGTACTTTCAAAAAGTATACGTAAAAATAAGTACAGGAACTTATGGGGAAATGTAAACATATTTACTCTGTACTTAATTACCTATACGTATTGATCGAGTAAAAGTGAATACATTTTAAAAACTATGTTGATTTCTGCTTTTTTCATCACTACTCACTCATCCAAGTATAGGTATGTGTACCTATTTTTAATAGTAGAAAAGGGTGTATTTTGTTAACTGCTACAGATCGCCAATTTGTTCCCCCTTTTGAGTGAATGGGAAATAACCCCCCCCCCCCCTTGAATAGTGTCCCAAACTGTGATGGATGTGAACTGGGAATAATACATTATATTTACATATTACATATATGAAAATGGTTGATGATACCAGGTAACAAAAAGCTACCGTATTTCCTTGAAATACGGCCCCCCCCCTCGAAACACCCCCTTAAAAATGGCCACTATGAATTTATAACCCCCTCCCCCAAATTTGTGTAAAATGAACGTAAATGACAAAGTCTGTTGCTTATGATCCAGGCAATGCAGAAGACACGTTAAAAACAATGACTGTGCTGCATTTAGAACAGGGTTTAGACCGTTTACATAAATACTTATATCAGTCTATAGGCGCTGCGCACACTGGGCGGCGCCACGGGCGGTTCGAACGTTTTTTGCCAGGGTGGAATTCAAGGGCGGAATTAAATAGAGGGGCGGAATTCAAAATCGTCCGAACCGACCGCTTTTTGAATTCCGCCAACAAAACGTCCGAACTTTTCGCACCCTGTCAGAATTGTTTGCATGCGGGCGGAATTGCCCTCGCTTCTGCCTAGGGTTGGCCGATGTTTTTTTTTAAACGTTTTTAAAAAAAAAAAAACGTTTTTTTTTTTAAAAAAACATGACGTCCAAAATGTTTTTTTTTAAAAAAAAACATCGGCCGAAATTTTTAGTACTAAGCACTAGGTATTTTGCAAAATTTTTGCGCGCAAGCGCGCAATTTCACACACAAATTGACATTGGTGGTTGTTTTCATTAGTTTTGTTGCATTTTTAGTATCAAAACATCCATTTCTATGTGCTACCATTGGTGAATAAGCCGACATATGTTGCTGTAATATATAATATTGAGGTAATGTGCTTCCATGTACCTCCACAGTGTGTAACTTCACTCCCAAAGTAACAACCTCCTTTTATAACCTTGTTTGATCACCATTCCGTGCCAAACTTTACCTGAAGTCACGAACATTTTACTATAAGGCGATATACGAACGATATGTCGATGAAAAATGGATATTTTTGACACAAATCACCAGTTATAATGCTATCCCATGGCTCCACAGCCATTGTATGGTCATATTTAACATCACAGAGTATTGCCAGTGTCTGATATACCTATATATGTTGACACTAGGTCATATCTGGGAGCTTTTAAAAAAAAACGTTTTTTTTTTAAAAAAACGTTGTTTTTTTAAAAAAAACATCGAGTTAAAAAAAACGTTTTTTTTCCAACCCTACTTCTGCCTGGGCGGAATCATTTCGGACATATCGGAAATTTGATGAATTAGTTGATGCTTGATGGGTCAATTTGTAAATGATTTTTTGTGATCTAATACACAAATACTTTTACATCTAAAGGGAATGCACTATTGGAGGGAGGGTCACAATAATAGAAAATTTATGGTAGATCAAATTTCGATTTTAATAACCACAATAAAACATTGGGACACTTTCTAGCGTGTCAGAATTCAGTTCTGGTTTACATGAATATGCAACACGGTGAATATCTTTACAACGAAGGAATTTCACTTAAATTTTTCTCTCTTCGTTTTCGAATATAATGCCTTGATGTACTCATAAAAAAATTTCACAAATATACGAGGGGGGTATTTCGAGGGGGGGGGGGGTATTTCGAGGAAATACGGTATTTTTTCAGCCGTTTATATTCGTGTGAGTGATTTTTTGCTTTTTATGCACTCAACAAATGTTCTCAATCACGTGTTCTGTATCCGCGTACTTTCAAAGTACGCGAGTAAGTGAGTACCGGTATTTTTTCGGGAGGAAACGTAAACGTATTTACGTAGCACTCGAGTATACGTATTTCAGAGTTGTTAAAAGGTACGTACGTTTACTCGAAAAATACGCGTACGCGAGTACGCGGTAAATACATATACATATACTTTTCAAAAAAATACCGTACGCACTTGAACGCGTACACTTTCAAAGCATACACGTACGGAAAATGTATTTATGAAAATTCATGTGGGACATACAGGGGTGGGCATTTTCAGTTACCGCTGGAAAAACGCGATAGCTTGAGCTACGGTTGAGCTATCACAGTGAAATTTTAACACAATAGAGTAGACTCCATAGGACACCTATTCTGAAGTTTGCAACCCAAACGGGCACATTTTGGGTGAGTTGTGGAACACACCGTTTTTAGTGTAATTTTGTGACTCGGCGTCACGATAGGATAAATCAAGGGTGGCATTTGAGGGGGGGGGGGGTCACTGGCTTTGGCGTCGTCCCAATCTGTCGTACATTGGCCGATTTTGATGCCCTTTGAGTAAATATGTTGGGGTTTGGGGTCGGGGCTACGACCAAATTCTTTTTTTTTCTCGAACAGTACCCCAGTCCCGAGATAAAGGGGGTTAAGACACAAAATTACACAAAAAAACTGTGTGTTCCATAACCCACACAAAATGTGGCCGTTTTGGTTGCAAACTTTAGAATAGGTGTCCTATGGAGTCTACTCGATTGTGTTAAAATTTCACTGTGATAGCTCAACCATAGCTCAAGCTATCGCGTTTTTCCAGCGGTAACTGAAAATGCCCACCCCTGTATTTATAAAGTAACTACACTGCTATGTATTTACAGAAGTGGTTCCATTGAATATTTTATATATGCGGGGCTAGTGCCTTTAAAAATTTCAAAATTCGCAACCAAGTCGAAATGGTTGTGGAGACAATGGATGTGGTAAACGAGTCGGGAGAACGATGATTTTTATCTCCTAGAAAAAAGAGACCTTGAAAACTATATAATCTGTCATTTGCTTATAGAAAAACATACGTTGTGCTGTACACGTATGAAAAAGTGCCCACTTTTACACATTCTATGAAGAAAAGTCGTCGTTTCTACACTCACAAAAAGGTACCCACATTTACGCGTACGTACGAGTAAAATAAAAGTATTTTATGTTTTCTATACTTTGTGGTGAGTAAAAAAAATACTTTACGTTTACATATACTTTTAAAAAAGTTCAGTAATTCTAACAACTCTGACGTATTTATCGAGTAAACGTAAATACGTTTGTACAACTATGCCTTTCGGCCAGATTTACTTAACGGCCGAGTTCTCACCGACAAAAGCTGCTGTTTGTGATCGGGCAATGCAGAACACATGTTAAAAACAATGACTTTGTTATGTGAGAACAGGGTTTATACCATCTAAATACTTATTCTAGTCAGTTATTGTTGCATTTTTCTACATCTGTGTATGTTACAAACAAAGAACAACAACAACAAAATTTCTGGAGAAATAATAAACCCCCCTCAAAATACCTCCCTCAAAATTTCAACTATGATAAAATAAACCCCCTGGGGGTATTTCAAGGAAATATGGTATGTACATAATGTATCCACATTTTATGATGGAACAAAAAAAAAATATAAAAAATGGCATGCACACCTCCTGGTAGATTTGACAATTTAAGTTTTGACATGTTAAAGTAAAGTTGTAGTTCAAATCAATTCCGTAGTCTTCCATACAGTGCATAGCCATATAAGAATTTTGGAGTAGTGCGTAAATTGTCGTTTGGGGGCATTTTGTAGATGCTGGTGTTTTTAGACATTTTTAGACTTTGGTCATTGTTGACATTTTTAGACTTCTTCGACACTTGAGTGAATACACAGATGTTATGTGGGGTTAAAACATGTGCAAAACCAACATTTTATAAGAAACCCCTTGTTTCCACATCGAAATGATGTAAATTAGAATTTTTGGGAAAAACTCTGTTTTCGGGGGGAAAAACTCAAGTTTTTTAGGAAAAAAACTCAAAAAAACTCGGGTTTATACAAAAAAAACACAGAAATAAAAACAGTTACTCCCGTTTTTTGAGAAAAAAACCCATAACACAGGTATTCATTTTTGAAAAACTAAGCACAGAAAGTGTGTTTTTTTTGGAGAACTTACCCATCGTTGCCTATACTATATATATACTTCCCATCAACAAGGGTTGGTTTTATAAAAATTCATTTTAGTAAAATTGTATAAAAATTGAATAAAAATTTAATTTTATTTTAATTTTATTCTTGTTTCATTTTATTTTATCCCCAAAATTCATTAATAAAATAAAATGACACATTTTACAAAAATTTTACAAAAATCGTACAAAATTTTTACAAAAAATCAGAATGCATGCAAGACCAGAAAAATGTTATAATTAGACCTATACATGAAAAACCTGTGATAAATGTTTCCCTTACTTTTCAAAAGTCGCATGCAGTATGTATTGTTAGATAGCTGCAAGTGTAAAGTTACAATTATTGATAAGAATGGTTTGCATTTTCAGTAGAAGGACTAGTGGAGTGTGCTGGGCACATTTGTAAAATGTAATGCAATTTGTCAATTGTCATGACAAATGTAAAGTAAAGTGTCAATTGTCATGCAAAATTTCAAGTGTCATGTCAAATCTCAAGCAAAGTGGCAATTGTCATGACAAATGTCATGCAAAGTGTAAATTGTGTATCCAAATCTTGTGTTTTTGTATCCATAGTATGTTTTGTATCTAAATCTTATGTTTTTGCATCCAAATGTTCACAAAAGATTTAGATTCAACAACAACATAATTTGGATACAAAACATAAGATTTAGATATAAAACATAAGATTTGGACACAATTTGCTTGACAATTGATACTTTTTTACATGTCATGACAATTTACACTTTACCTTACATTTTTCATGACAATTGACACTTTGCATGACATTTTACATGACATTTTACACTTTACACTTGGGACTGCTCCCAGATCCATGAATAAACAGGTAGAAACTCAAGCAACGTAATAAAATTTTACAAAAAATATGAATTTTTATACAATTTTACAAAAATACAAATTTTTTTACAATTTTACAAAACTTTTACAAAAATTCGAATTTTTATACAATTTTTAGTTTTATTCTTAAATTTTCTATTTTATTTTATTTTATTCTTGAATATTCCATTTTCTTTTTATTTTTGTTTTTCTTCTGAGATTTTGCCAACCCTGCTATCAACATATCTATTGTAAATAGGTACTCGCATATAATCGTTCAGTATTCGTTTTAACTGGAGTTGTCTGTCACTGAACATTTTCATTGGAGGTTTACGGTATAAGTTCAGGCACGTGATTTCAACAGTAAAATTTATTCAAGGTGATTTGAGATAGTTTTTTGTTGTTTTTAGTTTTCAACGGTTGACTTCGATTTGACGTGTTGTAAAGTTTGACTCGTTCTTAGATTTGGATATAAAAGCGGGCCGCAAACTGAAATACATCACAAAATAACTTATCAAACAATTCATCTCTTGCCATATTCAGGTTGGTGTCTGTGATCTGAATCTTATAAATATATGCTGTACGGCCATCCCACAATCTTTCTTTTAATAGTCCTCCCCCTCAAAAGTCTGATGAACAAATAATTCCCGAGTGGGATTTTTCGAGTACCTAAATATATACGGTATGCTTATGTTTACCCCACCCAGACAAATTTCGATCAAATTCAAAGCGGCAATTTGCTGCAAAGGAAAGCAAAGTTTGCCGATTCGTCGGAAGTTACCTCACCCACAACCCTTTACTTTGACTCATCAAATCCGATCACAAAAATATCCACTTTTCACAGTCAACCAAGAACACATTTTCAGTTGACAACCTGCCTCAGTTCACCGGTAAAATATAATACCCAACTGCACTGGCTGTCCACTTAAATACTTAGGTACCGTATTTCCTCGAATTAGGGCCCACACACGCTAGTTGACGCCAAAATTAGCGTCAACTCAGAGTCAACTGGTCAAATATTCAATTGACTCTGAGCCATTTACAATATGTATCCAAAAAATCCCCTTCTTTCATTCTACATCAATCGACTTCTCAATATTTCTTAATCAACACAGGTAAAAAATTAAAAATAGTTAAATATACTTAAAACAGTTGACTCTGAGTTGACTCAATCGACTTCTAAAAAGTAGCGTCAACCACCGTGTGGAGCGCCTTATCCCCCCCTTGAATTAACCCCCCTCGAAAGACCCCCCCCCTAAAATTCGGCTGAGGAAATAATAACCCCCCCTCGAAATACCCCCCTCAAATTGAGTGTAAAGGGAACGTACATGACAAATACCGCAGTTTGTGATCTGTACAATGCAGAACACACGTTAAAACTGATGATTGAGTGATGTTAGAATAGGGTTTATGTGTATAAACAGTTATATATGCCTATAACCACATATCTATCTATGTAATTGTTTGATTTTTCAATGTCTGAGTATGGGGAATTTCCGAAAAATTTTGGCGAAATAATAGACCCCCCCCCCCTCGAATAACCCCCCCCTCAAATATCCCCCCTAAAATTTTGCTGGCGAAATAATAAACCCCCTGGGGGGATTTCGAGGAAATACGGTAACTGAAACTTATGTCGCGTGTACATATTTATGATGAATGTTCAAACACAGCAGCCGTCTAGCCCGATCGAGATGCAACCGAGCAGTTTGTCTGAGAGCAAAAGAGCCGTGTACCAGCACAATGGACATACGCACTACACGAAGCCCCACTGCGAATATTATCCTGATGGCAGCTATTCCTGTGTGGGATGATTAGACCTTTTTGGGTGTGATCTTGGTTTGAGATGTGGATATTTTAGCTGAAAGTTTGAAAGTGCCGTGTTTGAAGGATTGGTAGAATGTAATTGATTGAAAACATTGGCAGCTAATGTTTGTGCACTTCCTGGAGATATTGGTCTTTTTTATGTGGTTCTTCAATCTGATATTCGCAAAATTGTTTGAGAACTATAATTCTCATCACTCCGGTCTCTCAAGTTTCGATAATGTTTGAACTGCGTATACAGCTGGACGAAAAATATTTATCAAGTTAAACGTAGTCAATTATTGGGCAAAAGGGAATTATTTAAGGCGGAACGATTCAAGCAAATACGGTAATTATTTTATGCTTCACCTTTAATTTTTCGTCAAGCTGTAAAGTGTAAACGCAGCTTTAACCGTAAACATTTAGCTGTCATGTTCAAAGTCTTCCCTGAAAATAAATAGGTACATAGATACAATAAAATTCACAATGAAATTGCACTACCCTATATCCTCGAATAAGTCCCCTGGGGAGTTATTTTTTCGGCAGAACTTTTTGAGGGGGAAGTTATTCGAGGGGGGGTATTTTTTCGTCAGAATATTAAGTAAAATGCATGACCAATATATTGTAAAAAAGGGTTGAATTAATTGCATAAACCTGTAAGACAGTATAGAAATTCATTAATTCATGTAATGAAATGAAATACAAAAAATGTATCCTTATAAAGAAAACATACATAAATACGTTTTTGTACATGGATGGACATCATAGTCACCCATTTAAGAGGGGGGAGTTTTTCGAGGGGGGAGTTTTTTTCCTCAGTCTGCTAACAGGGGCAAGTTATTTGAGGGGAGGGGAGTTATTCGAGGTGGGACTTAATCGAGGATATACGGTATTTACATTTGTGTCCATCAAAAAAAATTTTTCAAGTACATAAATGTTATTTAGATTTTAACATGAAATTATTGATAATAATCACTTGAAATTAATATTGAAGTTAAAATCACTTGCCTTCCAAAATGTAGTAAAGATTTTGAGAAGATAGATAAATGCATGAAACGTCAACCGTGAATTTACACACCTGTGCGCCGTGAAAATTGTGGCGCGACACAACAAAAAAACGTGCTGAATTGAATTGAATATTTGAGGTGAATTAAATAATTGTAGGTATACTCGGCGGACAGCACACCTAGTATGGAAACCTACCATAATTTAATGATTAAAATCTTGAGATAAATTTCGTAATTAGTTATTCCATAGTGAAAACGAAATACTATGATGAAAAACTGTATAATTTTTGGTTTACTATTCCGATGGGTTATGGTAGGTTTTCATACTAAGTGGATGTCCGCCGAGTATATGCGCGGACAAGAGACTCAGCTCAACCACGTGCAATCTTTCGCAATCTAAGAAAATGAATTGTGTTCCCTTCGGTAGCTCTGGTAGAGCGGTGGACTGTAGCGGTCGGCGGACATCCATAGGTCACTGGTTCGAATCCGGTCCGAAGGAGTCGCAATATTTTTGCACTTTTTGGAGTGAAGGTAATTACAATTAGTGATGGAAAAGCGCCAGGACAAATGGAAAATATGGCGCCGGGCGCCACAGGGCGCCAGAAACAATCGCGCCAACAAGAAAAATCACTATTTCAGCCTGTATATCAACTCGGAAGCATTTACAGAAGAGAAACGTGCTACACGCATTTTTCTGATGGTGACTCAAACCACGAAACTCATCTTATCATGAATATTATATGCCGTGTTTCCTGAAAATACCGCCAGGGAGAATATTATATTGTCAGCAATATAATATTATATTTAGAGAGGTTAATTCAGGGGGGCTTATTCAAGGGGGTCTATTATTCATCAGAAATTTGATGAAGTTATATTATCTATTCATTGCTTGTAGCATACATAACAGACAGTCAGATGCAGAAAAATTCAACCATAACAGAGATGCATAAGTGTTTATAGACATACTGTATTTACTTGAGTAATTCCTCCCCTTCCTTCAAAAATGTGCTTTTAGGCCGGAATTAGAGCTCAGCGTCGATTCGACGTGAAATGATGACGTGAAATGACGTCGTGAAATTAATTACACGAGTGTGGATCATGCTACGGGTCTACAATTTTCTAAGGATAATATATGAATCAATACCTTAATCGTGTCCAATACTGAGATTTATCAGCCACAACTAGAGCGAATTGAAATTTTTTTATCATTTCACGTCATCATCATTTCACGTCACAGTGTCAGGGAACAACTTGACATTTCACGTCAGACTATTGCAAGCAGCAGCGATGTACAGTAAAAGCACCGATGTACAGTAAAATAATCAGTATCGCCATCGCTAAATTGTATATAGCTAGTTCCATGTGTATCCTCAAAGATTATACCCATGCATGTGGATACCCAATACTATACCCCAAATACCTATACAACCAAATTCCCATACCCGATACCCATGTATGGGTATTGCATACTCTAAACTTTCAATTGCAATTATCTCAAAATCGATTTTTCGTAGATCGGTACTTTTAGAAGCACACCCTTCATATGTTGATTCATAACCATATCTGGGAGGTTTTGAAAAAAACGGTTTTATGTATAAAAAAACCCTGTCGCTGAAAAAGTTTTGAAAGAAATAGAAAAAGAAAGAAAAAGAAATTAATAAATTTGAATTTAAATTAATAAAAGTTTGAAAATTTGAAAATTTGATAACTAGAACACATAAAGCATACAAAAAGAGTAGGCTGGATGTGGCCATGTGGCCATTTCAGTTTTCACGCAAGTCACGATGAAAACTAGTGTGTGTAGGGCCATTATTGCAAATACAGTTGATTTGACCCGCAAAATCTGTCTCGGCGAGCAGGTGAAAATTTTCTTCCGTTGGTCGAAATAAATACACAGCGGGAACATCTGGTAACTGGTCCCGTGGGGAATCTAATAGCCTGAGTAGGGTAAGGCGCTGTCCACAGGGTTTTTTGAAACGAAATTTTTTTTGACGTTTGAGACGCCTTGATCTTCCAGGACTAGGACCAACATCAAATTTCATAGATTTCATCAAATACGCAATCAAGGTGTCTCCAACTGGGTTACCCCCCCTAGGGTTCAAATCGGATCCCGATCCCGTATCCCGAGAAATTTCCGGATTTTGTGATCCCGATGCCGAAGCCTCAATCCCAATCCAGATCCCGAAATTTGAAAAAGCCAATCCCGATCCCGGTCCCGAGATTTTGAAAATCCCGATCCCGGAAAAATTCACAGACACAAAAGGTGCCAGAAATGGCACTTTTATAGGACCATTTTGTATGCAGTTAGCAAAAAATTTGCGCGCAAGCGCGCATTTCCCCACCTCCCTCTATATCCGTTGCGTGGGCATGGACACCACTACAAATGGACTCTATACAGTGCCCATTACCATAGTTTAAGATTAATACACATGCATACCTATATGGTAGACAGTTGTGTGAATGACAATGCCAGGGAACCCATTGCACAGTGCCTATAGCATTGTTTTGGATGCCAATTTAATCCAACGTTTCTGGCATCCATTGTTTTTGGTGTTTTGGATCATTTTCTGAAATATCAGGGGAAAAAACCTGAAAACCAATTTTTTAGACATAAATCCCGACCCCGAAAGGTCAATCCCGACCCCGGTCCCGATTAGGGTTGGCCGATGTTTTTTTAAACGTTTTATTGAGAAAAGTTTTTTTTGAAAAAAACACGAGGTCCGAAACATTTTTATTTTAAAAAAACGTCGGCCGAAATTTTTAGTACTAAGCACTAGGTATTTTGCAAAATTTTTGCGCGCAAGCATGCAATTTCATCCACAAATTGACATTGGTGGTTCTTTTAATTGGTTTTGTGGCATTTTTTTTATCAAAGCAACCATTTCTATGTGCTACCATGTGTAAATAAGCCGCCATATGTTGCTGCAATATATAATGTTCAGGTAATGTGCTTCCATGTACCTCCACAGTGTGTAACATCACTCCCAAAGTAACAACCTCTTTTTATAACCTTGTTTGATCACTATTCCATGCGAAACTTCACTTGAAGTCAAGACGATATACGAACATGTCAACAAAAAATGGACATTTTGACACAAATCACCACTTATAATGCTATCCCATGGCTCCACAGCAATTATATGGTTATATATAACATCACAGAGTATTGTTACTTGTCTGATATACCTAATATATGTTGACCCTGGGCCATATCTGGGAGCTTTTAAAAAAATTAAAAATTTTAAAATTTAAAAAAAACGTTGTTGTTTCTAAAACATGGCGTTAAAAAAAACTTTTTTCCAACCCTAATCCCGATCACGAAATCTCAAAAAACAATCCCGATCCCGAAAAGTCAATCCCGTTTGAACCCTCCCGCCCCCCCCCCCCCCAAAAAAAAAATGGCCCAGCTATCTATCCATCCCAAAGGAAATTTTTTTTGGGTACTATCCCCCGAACCCATCCCCCAAATTGGTCAGCTATCCGTTTCAATCTGCACTGGATATATTTTTGAGAAATTTAAACCCAATTTTTGCTCAAAATCGCTAGTTTTCATCCCTTTTACCCACTTTCATTTTTTTGAAATCAAAATCACTCGTTTGCATGCCTTATTGCTTATTCTCAATATTGCTTTATTGCCTATTCTTCATTTACTCGTTTCTGCGGAGGAGTGATTTTCTATTTGAAAACCCGCATCTACAAAACCAGTTATAAAATAAGCAGTTTTTTTACAAACGCTGCTTTAAACGTTTTTTTTCAGAGAATTCACACTAAAATTACCTCACCAAAAACTCACAAATGCAAAGTAACACCCAGCTCTCTCAAATCCTTTGTACTGAGCAGGGATACTTTAACATCCTGTCCATATTTGTCATATATGAGCACTTTCCATACTGGTTCTTCTGTACCCAAAGTGTCGCTGGCGGGCGTGTTTTGATGGACGAGGGCAGCTGAAAGGGGTGGGGCTTAAATTTAACCTACCTGAATTGCTCATTGGCTGGAAGAGGTTACCACACCCCAATAAAAAAATGTTTTAAATGGCAAATGTCTTGCAAAGTGTCAAGAGTCATGGAAAATGCCCTGAAAATGTCAAACTTTCAAACCCCGCAGAAAAAATAATTACCTGCCCTTGTTATCCAGCCAGAACTTGTCAGAAACGTTGATATAATATTCCTTGACTTTTTTTCGCGACAAAATCTCAGCGCCCGAAATCGGCGGCTGTTCGTGCACGGTGACTCTATTTGGCTCAAGCTCCTGTGAAAACATTTTTCGTTTAAATTGAGACGGCAGGAGTCAGAGGTCACTATGGGGGGTTCCCCCCCCCCCCCCCGCCCCGAATCGGCTAGCCATTTATCTATCTGGACGAAAATTTGAGAGAGATTACGCCAATTTCCAATCATTAATTATTGTTCTTTTTTGCATATAATAAAATCGCTTTTTGACTAATTATACAGTTATATTTTTAGCAAATTTAACCCTCATTTTTGGCTTTTCCCCTTTGGCAAAATGCCAAAAGATCAGCAAAGGAATCTTATTTTTAAATTGACATTTGTACATGAAATTTGACACTCTACAAGCTACGGGACTGCCCCCCTCTATTTATTTGCCAAAAAATACGCCCTCACTAGCACATGGTGACCTAGAGCCTGGTAAGTCCAAGTGTGGTGCAACATCGTAGCCAATCCCATGGTCCTGTCCAACATATCCTAAATGGTTCGCTTGAAAGCCACAGCTCCCCCTGGGGGCACTTCCAGAACCTGTCAAATGTCATGCAAACTGTCAAAAGTCATGTAAAATGCCCTGCAAAATTGGAACCTAATTTTTACAGGGTCTGGGATTGGCACCTGGTCTGAATTGTTCGCCGGTGAACATGTTTTTCCGGGAGTTCCCTAAGTTGTCGTAGATTTCCTTGTCTAGACACTGGGGATTTCGATAATTTGTGATGGATTTTCATTAATATATTCATGAACAGATACTACCCCCTTTCAATAAATTACACTGGCGAAAAAGAAATAGTGCCAAGGCCGTATCCAGGGGGGGCGGGGGGTGAGACCCAAAAAAATCACGGAAAAGACAACTTTTCCTACAAATTTTTTAATGTACGTGCAAAATTGCCTCCCCTCGAACAGATAATTATTACCTGTTCAGTCCCCATAGACAGAAATCCCTGAAATGGCTCAAAAATTTTTTTGCCCGTCGCAGTATATGACGTGTATACATATACAATGGCTTCTGGCGCTAGCGCCAACGCCAATGGCGCCATCGCGTGGCGCCTACAACTGGCGCCAGCGCCATGGCGCTTTTCCGTCACTCTGATGGCAAAATTTTAGGGGGGGGGGGGGCTGAGCCCCCCAAGTTCGCGGGGCTCCGTAAACAAACAGCCCCCCCCGCTCAAAAATCCTGGATACGACCCTGCCTAGTGCCAATTCAAGTAAGAAAACTGTTTAACTGTAAACTGGTACAAATGAGAAGTGAAAAGTCAAAATCAAAGTAAACTTTTTACCCCTCACTTACCCCTAAATTTAAGCTCATTTAAGTATCACTTCTAAAATCTTTATATTTTCAAAGTTGTTTTTTTCTTCTCACTTTATATCTTCTGGCTGCAGCCCCCCCCCCCCGCTCCCGGGGTGAGACCTAAAAAATTCCGGGAAATGCAACTTCTCCTATACATTTTTCATGGTAGGTGTAAAAATTTCGCACGTGCCTATGAATGGCGCCATTCCGTCACTATGTAGGCAAAATTATAAGGGGGGGGGGCTGAGCCCCCCCCCCTTCGCCGGGCTTCGTAAACAAGTAGCCCCCCCCTTTCGAAAATCCTGGATGCACCTGGATTCGAAAATCCTGAATCCTGGACGTCCCTGCAGCTATCTACCTATCTGGAGTGGTTTTTGAGCAATGATATGCCAAATTTGCACAAAATCGCTAATTTCCAAACGTTTCCATTGATTTCCACCTACAATATCATAAGTGCATGTTCCTTATTGCCTATTTTTAGTACCATTGGCCTCACTGGTGCACCCACCTGTTACGGTATACCCACCCCTCACTTGATGTTGTAGCTGCCAGTGTTGTGGGTACCAAACCCTGTTATCCATGCTGATGTTGTGCTCGATATGGGAGAAATTAACTGCTGTACCAGAGGGGAAGTTACTGAAAAAATTTTCAAAAGTGTGTAGAGCACTGGAGAGCTTGCATACCTATTTATTTGCAATGTACCAAATCAAAAAATGTATGCATTGATCATCTGTTCTAGGCATCTAATAGATGAAATCACACAACTTTGCAATAGCAAAACTGACTAATAGAAAATATGTTTTGCTTCTTTTTAGCATTTTGGGTGACCCAAAAATCAAACAATCACCAAAAGTCTGTTACTGACTGTTACAAAAAGTTAAACCATTGCCATGAAATCATGACACCATAGATATTTCAATCAGACATATCTATGCTACTGCACAAATCTGCTACAATACTGCTGACACCTCGTTGCCACTGGCAAACTAGGCAGATATGTAAATAGCAAGAATAGCAAGGAGATACTGTGCAGCTTGGCAAGTGGCCACCTGAGTGAACACAAAAGCGCACAGTGGGTCCACCCTGCAGAGGGAGTTGCACTTGTGTTGTGTCTACCCGCTGACACACAGAAATGCAAAACCTCCAGCAAAAGAGGACCACTGTGGTTGCATGATTGATTTGCTTGCAGTTAGATTACACTCACTTCATGGTATGCACTGGAACTCGTTGTGACAATGTAAATGACATTGCCTTAAGTGAATAAAAACCTGCTGCACTGCTTTGGGTGAGCTTTGTAAAGTGTCAGTGGCTGCACAAGTGCAACGCACAGCCCAGTGGAGGGTGTCCTATTTTCTGTGTGTTTACCCACTTACTCAACACAGCCAATATGACACCATTCCATGTGGCTTTCCCTTTGTGCCAGCTCTGTGCACTGGTTTCACGTTCTCCAGATTATTCTGACAAGTGACAGACACAGCAAAAAATGCATGTGTGGATGCGCAGCAAAGCACCATGAAGTCTCTTCATGCCAACACTTCCCGACACTTCATGAAGCGAACCAGTGCTTCCACACATAACGAAAATCTGCATGAAGACACCTAATGCTCTTTGTTTGGCACTGGCAGGCAAATGTATATGTTTGTGAAGCCTATGGAAGCTCCAGCATTGTGAAGTGTCTTCCACAACCTTGGAAGCACCTGAAGTGCATGGTTAGGCTAAGTGAAGCATGTGGAAGACACTTCACCCAGAATTTTGTGTTGCTGGTGGAAGCATTTGGAGGTGCGCTGCTTCACATGCTTCCAGCCTGCTTCCGGACACATCACACACGCATTTTTTGCCGTGAGAGTGAAACATTTATAATTTAAACCTACTCATTACATATACTGGTGTAGTAATCTGGCTGGTGGCATACATCCTGCTGGTTTTATTTCACCAATTATTCTAGCCAGTGGCTGGATGTAAAGTGTGCAATGGCTGCACAAACGCATGCACACATCTGGCTGGGGGCATGTGTGTGGCTTATAAAATTCCTACAAGCTTGTGAAAGATGATTTTAAGCAATGCGAGGAATTCGATTATTTAATTATTTGATTTCTACGTATCATTCAACGATTCAATTACTTTGCTTTATTATTTCACCAAATCGTCAGTATACTTGAGTGAATTCAACCACAAAAACCCGCTAGCAAAGGCACAGTAGCGATAACCTTTTAACAAACATAAAGGTCTGTTGAGTCTAGGCTAATAAAACGTGGCAAGCATTTAGCTAAACAAAAAATGTCGCAATGTCGCAAGAATTTATAAATATAATTACGGTAACCTAAAAAATGCTCTGCCGAAATTTCCAGCTTTCGGCACACTCCCAACAAAAACAGAAGTGGCTGCAAAACTACTTTAGCAAGCAGACGCAATTACTCTTTAGGCAATAAATCTTCACTATTCACGTCCCCTGTGTCATCTTCTTCCATCTCCTCGGCGGCGTCGCCAATCACTTCAGGGACTTGACCGCGTGGCTCCTTGGCAGGCTCGTGGTGAACCGATCCTGATTCGGAATTTGATGAACTTGAACTTGAGCTTGAAGATGACTCTGTAGAGGATCTACGTCTACGTTTTTTGAGGGGTCGTGAAGTTTGACATCCGACTGTTCGTAAATGGGTGATGGGTTTGTGACGTTTGAATTGAGTGAGGGGTTTGACATTTGACTTTTTACTACCCCTAGTTGAACTTGAAATTGCTTCAACTCGATGTCGTTTACTGATTCCATCGACATGGGGTGGTTTGAGGTTGTCCACGGTAATTCTAATTCGTTTTGGGGGCAATTCGCCCATGTCAAGGGGCGTGACTTTCGCCTTCTCGTTGGCAAGGGGCTCAACTCGAACGGCTGCGAGGTTGTCATTTCGATTGAAGTCGTCACAGGCGGAGCCGTGACATTTGTTGGCTCTGGGTGACAAGTCACCTGTCTCCATGATTTCTTCCGTGACTTCAGCCAATTTTTCTTCAGGTGCTGGTGAATTCTTGATCTGCCCGCGCTGCTGCACGACCGGCCACTGATCGCTCTCCACTGAAAATACAAGTAAATTAAGTAACCGAATATTGTCAAAACAATCACTATAATAATGATGTTTAGTGCAGTTTGAAGTGGACCGGTAAGTAGTGTATCTAAAATTGATGCACTGCCCGCTGCAGTTCCATGAACAATGTGACCCAGTTCTTTGCCGACTCCGTCAAAATAGGCACCAATGCCCTGGCCAATGCCAGCTACAAAGGCTTGAACGGCTCTAGGGTCGTTTGACATGGTTGAGAAGTACTCTACCGCTGTGTTTAATTGTTTTTCAACTCGGTGTAATTTCTCAAATTGATGTCGTGAAGCAATTATACTGAAAGTGACGTCTGTCATACTTTTGCTCGGAGTTCCTGACACATTCAAAATAAATGGTTTCCAGGCGCCATTCCACACTAGTTCCAAAGGGATTTTTGTGACATGCAAATTAGTGGGGCCATTTTCATTTGCCCATTCCCCTGGACTTAATTCATAATATTTGTGATCTTTATATTGGCAGTGTTCTTCTGGAGAGTGAGTTATTAGATCTCGACTGCCAGGTGACACAAACAAAACGTGTTGGTGATTTTCAATTAGAACTGGCAAGAACTTGTAGCATTTACCATCTACTTTGTGATCAAAATAAATGATTTGTGCTGTGACTTTTTTACACTCCCAAAACATCAAAATTTCCCCATGCCATTCAGCATATACTTCTTGACGTCCTAGTAAGGCTCTCAAGCCTAGAGTGGGGTTGAATGTGATGAACTGAGAAATCAAATTCAATTGATTTTGTCTAAGATGACATAGCTGTTGCCAGATAAGCGAGAATTGTTGTGACTCCAAAAGTTGAATTTTTTCTAGCATGAATTGGCGCTGGCTGACTACAAAATGTGTGAGGTTGAGTCGATTTACTTCTGCTCGTTCCCAGTGATGTTTATTCAGTGGTGATTTGTATTTGATGATCTCGATAAACGTAGATCCCTGATCTGTGTAGCTTGCCATAGCAGGTACACATTCTGCATTTTCTGGTCTAGTGACTTTGGTTGACACTGAAAATGCTGCTTGCAATTCTGGGACAACAACGTGATTTCCTGATTTTTGTCCCTCAAAATCTCCTATCTGTTGAAAAGCGCATTGATGTTCAAAAGCGGATGCATTCCAAACTGCTACTGCATTACTACTGTCAAAACAGTAGCCAGCTTGTGGACTACAATGGGAGAAATCTTGAATTTCAGAGACAAGTGTTTTTCCATTTAGACTTGCAACTGTCCCTATTTCTAAATTGAAGTTTGTGATTGTGTTTGTGAAGTTTCTGCAGAAATAGCAATATTGAATGTGAAGTGACTTATTTGTGCTCCATAATGCTTCATTGATTTGCACTAATGGAATTCCTTTCCACGCTTTTTTCTTTTCTACTTTGATGCATTCAGACACTGTGACAATTTTATTTACTAAAATTTCTGGGGGTAACATTGCTTTCCCTCCCACTAAGCTCATATAAGTTATCACAGAGTGCTGCTGTTCATAGCATCTTTTGACTTGCGTTTTTTGTGGTTCTGTGCGCAGTGACCACACCCTAACTTGCAATTTTTCAACGTGATTGGGCTGTGGAATTTTGCAGGTGACTTTATTTGGGATTTGAATTGGGTGTCCCGTTCGGGTTTTGTGACATAAGTTAAATTGTTTTTTGTATGCTGCTCCCCAATTTTCCATAGCGTTAGCCGTTGAGATCATTGCTAACATTACTATGGCCATCGTTGACCAAAATGCATAAGAGCCAGCATATTTACAAGCCCTTGATGGATTCTTTCAACTTTTATTTTTCTTATTCTCAGTTTCATTTGATTTGTTGAGTTTCACGGAATCTTCTGGTTCTTTTTCTGTTGAAGTGTCTTCTGTTTTGATTTCTAGGGGGCACAACTGATTGGGTGACCTCTCAATGTTGTGTCCAGTGTTTGTTCTTATTTTTACACTTCTTATTTTCTGATCCCCAGATTTTATGACTTCGGTGATTTTTCCTAATTGCCAAGCCCCCCTGGGCATTTTTTCCTGCTTGATCAATACTACTTGATTTACTGCCGGTGACATTTGTAACCCAGGGCGCTTAGTATTTTTCTGGTGTGATGTTTCCCTTAACATGTCGATGTACTGCTTTTGCCAAGTTTGCCATAGAGCTTCTCTATTGGCTTTGATATTTTCCCATAATAGCATCATTTCATCGCGCTCTTTTTCAGCTATTAAATTTAATTCCAATTTATCCATGCAATTGGCTTGATTTCCTAAATTTTCATGCATCTCGCTGTGCACCTCCACTGCTTCAGCCAGTGGGGGCGTCCCCCACAAAAAATGAACCGGACGCAGTACCACCGCTGAAATGTCGTCATTAGAGACATACGTAATTGGACATGAATTTACTGAATGTTCAATGTCCAAAACAACAGTGACTGTTTCTTTCCATAACAGCAATCTTCTGCCACATGCTTTCTTGAGAAGTCGTTTCACAAGTCCAACCATTCTTTCATACACTCCCCCTTGCCAGGGGCTGCATGCAGTTATGAACTTCCACGTGATTTCTGGTAACATTCTTGCACAATTTTTGAATGCTGGGGCATTGTCAGACCACAACGTGTTTGGCATGCCCCTGCGGCACATGAATCTTTTAAGTGCTAATACTGTGTCAGCTGTAGACACTGAATCACAGCATTCTAAGTGAATTGCTCTGGTTGTAAAGCATGTGATTAGCAAAATATGCTGTTTGTGTGTGACATTGTTATATGAGTACAACACTGGGCCCATGTAATCTAGTCCACAGTGAGTGAATGGCTTGACGTGACTTTGTGACCTAGTGAGAGGCATGGTGTGAAATGTGGGAAGTGCAAACGTTTCGCCTTCGGCCTTACGACATGTGACACATCTGCGCAGAAAGTATGCTACTACCTTTTTTGCACATGGTAGCCAGCAATATTCTCTGACATCTGCAGCCGTGTGCAACACGCCCGCATGACCCGCCAGTTGGTGAAAATGAGTCACCACCAGTTGGGTCAAATGCCCCTGTTTTCGGCAGATAAGAGAGAACAATTGGCTGCCGTGATTTATCTTGTGAAATTCGTGAAGTTCTGACTACTAATTGTGCTTTTTGGTCCCATGCCAATTCTGGGTGTGATTTCGTTGTCACTAATTTAATCAAGCGACTGCACTCCTCATTTTGTGCTATGCGAAGCGCCTTTTGCCAAGCTAAATTTCTTTCGTCAATTGAAATTGTGTCATTTATGGGTATTTTAGTTGATTTTCGTGACTTAGCGAGCCAATTGATTTTTGCTCTTTCTAATCGCACCAATGTGTGCAGCAATTTTGTCAAAGACCCAAACCGTTTCAAATCGATTTCAAATGGGTTGATGTGTGAATTGTCAATGATTTGCGATGGATGTGTCTGTGTGGAAGCGCCTGCCCATATTGGTTTACTTATGTGCTCGCTTCCTTTTGCAATTTCTGTAGTGACTTGCTGATAACATGACACATCAGTCATTTTTTCAGTGACAGGATGTCTCAAAAATTCAGGCCCATCCAGCCATTGAGTTGCTTCCAAAAGTTCATCGATATAGCAGCCCCTGGAAGCTAAGTCCGCCGGGTTTACTTCCGTGGCGACTTTTGCGACTTTAAAGTGACATTTTTGACTTAAGTCGTTGATTTTTTGAACTTGGTTGCTGACAAAAGTGGCTAGTGGTTTGGCTGTTGACAACCAGCCAAGCACTACCGTACTGTCTGTCCACACCACTGTTGTGTGAATTTCCCAGCCCCCTAGCTTACCCAGCTCCTCCTTGAGATAGTTGACTAACTCCGCCCCAATCGTGACTGACAACAGTTCTAGTCTAGTGATGGGTGTAGTCGACCCGGTTTTGGATGGAAGAGGTGACAACTTAGTTCGAGCGGTCAGGAAGGCTGTGCAAAATTTTTTCTGGTCGCCAACTGCTTGCTGTCGAATATAGGCGCACGTGGCGTAGCCTATTTTCGAAGCATCACAGAACACGTGAAGTTCGATGGCCCTTTGCTTGTCAAAAACATCTATGCCGTAGCTGTGTAGCGACCTTGGCAATTTGATTCGATTGATTTGACTTAGGTGATATTTTAAATCTTCCAGCAATTTGTCTGCTTTGGGATCTTCAATGATATCATCCCATGTTGTCGTTTTAGTGTCTTGTAGTAACGTTGACAACTGTGATTTCAATGTCAAAGTTACAGGTGCAGAAAAACCCATGGGGTCATACGCCGACGCCAACAATTTGTTGAGGTTTCTGCGTGTTGGCACAGTGATATTTTCTACTTGCAGCTTCGGCCGTGCCAACTGCAAGGTGTCAGTTAGGTGGTCGTATTTTACCCCCAATACTTTTATGATTTTTTCTTTCTTTGGGCTCAGATCTTCATCTGGGATTTTTAACATGGCTTCTGGTGAATTTGAGAGCCACTCCCTCATATTCATTGCACATTGATGAAAGAGGGTTTTTATTTGCTCATAAATTTTGACTGCTTGACTTTCGTGATTTACACTTAGAATCAAATTGTCCACATAGATGTTGTTCAGAATAAGCAGAATTCTGCTGTTTTCTGAATTTGTGACTTCACTTTCACTTGATTTGGTGGAAAGTTTATTTTCGAGGTGATATTTTATTACGGCCCCTAAAATAGCGGGGCTGCACACTAGGCCGAACAACACCCTAGTAAACCTTAAAACTACCACGTTGTCGTCTAAACTGGGGTTTGTGCCATCTTTAAACCAAAAGAACCTTGCGAAGTCCCTAGCTGGTGGATGGAGCCCAATTTGTAAAAACGCCTTTTCTATGTCAGCTAATAATGTGAATTTTCCACCCCGAAATCTCATTAAGAGGCCTAGGGCTAATGGGGTGTTAATTGGACCCCTGAACAGACATTCGTTTAAGCTGGGTTTGCCTGCCGAACCGTCGTAAACAATTCGGCACGCAGTTGATTTCCCAGGTGTCAACACTGGTTGATGTGGCAGATAGTGAACTTGTGTCGGAGCGTGACTTATTGGACATTTTTCAATTACGTTTTTTGCCAATTGATCCTGGATTATCTGGTTATAAGTTTTCAGTAATTCAGGGTCCTTTTGAAATCTTCTTGCAAGTGATTTAAATCGCACAAATGCTTCTGTTTTATTTTCGGGCAGGTCTTTTATTGAAATTTTATACGGCCAGTCGACGTAATAGCGGTTTTCTTTTTCATTGAATTCTATTGAGTTGACAATTAGTTCTTCCGCTATGTCGTCGTCTACCGCATATGGGTCGTCAGTAATCCCTACAGCTTCTAAACTGTGAAATTGCCTTAAGGTTTCTTTCCCTATGGCAACTGCTGTTGAATTTCCAGTTGAACTTGCTGCGATTTCTGACGAATCTATATCCTGTTCAGTGTTGTGCGCCGCACCTGCTAGCATGTATCCCAATACGGATTCCACCACTAGCAGACCAGAGGGCAAAATGACCCCTGACGGTTGAATTTTGAATTTCCAGATGTTATCCTGACCAATAACAACTGCTGGTTGAGATAGTGATTTTTGATGAGTGAATTGTGAGGGTTCGATTTTTTCCGCAAATAAGTTTTGAGCGTCCGCCCCCCAATGCTCATAAATGGCATTTCTATCTGTCTCAGATAGTGGGGGTGGTTGGCAATATGTGGCCAATTCATTTACCGCCCTTAGTGTGAGTTCTATGTCTTTTTCATTTTTATGTCCCATTGGAATATCTGCTTCTACTAATTTCGCTTTTACTACAATGGGTTTTGCTACCGCGAATACGTTCATGTTAAGTGTGACATTTCCACTACACGGTAATTCTAATTCCTTAGCTAAGTGGGACTTTACAAACGAATACTCGCACCCGGAGTCAAAAAATATGTCCATTAAATCGGACATAACCCCGGTCGACCTATTCATCACCACAGTCCGGGCCACTTGAAGCCGCACCAAAGGATAAAACTTGGACTTACTCGAAGAGTCCAGGCCCTCTTTCGTGGCTGCCGCTCCGGTAGTCTCGTGGCCATCGCCGCTGTGGTAAAACTGCCTCTGAGGTGAAATAGCACAACTTGCTGACGTGGACTCAGATTGAATTTGTGATGCATTCGCAGATGTTTGATTTGATTTTACCTGTTGATTTTGCTGCTTTTGTCCTCCCCCGCCACCGAAGTGCTTGGGGCACAGCGTGCTGTGGTGATTGTCCCTCACCTTACAATACCAGCAGTTGAGTTTTGAATAGCAGTCTGCCTTTTTGTGACCAAATCTTGTGCAACGAATGCATCGCTCGGGATTTTGTTTGATTTTGCCGAGGCGTGCAGCCACTGTTGCATACTTTTTGCAGTCAGTGGAATAGTGATCTTGTTCACAAAACAGGCAACTGTAGATAGGTTTGTCAGGCCCTTTGGAGAACTTTGCGGGAGCCCTTGACTGTGAGTTTGCCGGGGCTGTCGCCAAAGTGTCCTTTGGCGCCCTCTCCGAGCTGGAAAATGCAACGGAATTGTGAAATGTTTGACCTTTTTGTTTTTTCGATTTATTTAAATCTTGTGAATTTGGTGAATCTGATGTTTTTTCTTTTGACGTTTCAGGCAATGATGCCATTCAAATTTTTGCAATTTGAAATAAGGAATCAACAAACTTTTTTACGGTCAGTTTTGTGTCTGGCTGGCCGCGGTTTGCATTGCGATGTTCCTCGTTAACTGCGAGGATGATATTTGATGGCAAGTAGCTTTTGATTTTGTTCATCACGGACCCACATTCAGTTGTTTCGCCTCTTTTTTCTAATTGTGATAAGGCAAACGATAGAGCCCTGTGAAATTGCATCAAGCTATCCCCCCTGCCTGTTGGGTTGGGTAGCTTTTCTAGCTCATGCCATAATGCACTGGTAACTATTGTAGTGTCACCAAAATTTGCTTTTAACAGGGCGATCACATCTTCGTAATCCGCCCCATCGGATTTTTTGCCGGCTAGCAGCTTTTCTGCTTCACCAGTTAGTGCATTATTTAAATACGTGAATTTCAACCCGTCTGTTAAATCGTCCCTATCGTGAATTTGATCCTTATAAAGTTCCCACCAACGTTCCCATTTTAATGGGTCCCCGTCGTAAGGTTTCAGATCAAATTTTGACAATTTCATTAGCGCCTGTTTTCGTGGGGGGTGATTACTGTTGTCTCCCCTTGAAGTCCCCGGTGAATTAAATTCAACTTTCGACTCACTTGATTTCTTCAAATCGTCGCTGTGCTTCTGCGTTGTGTGAATTTGCGCCTTGAGGTAGCAGCTGCGCTCACTCAACTTTTCGATGACTGCGAAGATGCCGTTTTCATTGAACAGCACATCTTCCATTTTAGTGGCTTCTTGTTCAGCTAATTGTTTAGTAGCTGCAGCGGCGCCGGGTGCCGTAGATTCTTTGATCATGGCTTGAATTAATTCTTGATATTTATTCGCCGCCACTTGAATTGTATTGATTTTCATGTCCACTTTACTTTGTAAATTGATCAGCCCATTAATAGTTAGCTCAGCCACTTCCGCATTAGCTTGCGCCGTGAGTTTCAAGTCGAATTGATAGTAGGGGATTTTTTCTTTCAGCAGTATAACTGCTTGCGAGCGATACGCATTTAGGGACGCGCGCATAGGCCGCGAGGCCGTGAGTTCGCTCATTTCAATTGAATTTAAATTTAATTGAGTTTCTGTGAAATATGAATTGAAGTTATTAGTGAAATTCGTTAACTGTTGGGGTTGGTGCTAATCCAGTTTGGATGCCGGCTGCGCCATATAAAATTCCTACAAGCTTGTGAAAGATGATTTTAAGCAATGCAAGGAATTTGATTATTTAATTATTTGATTTCTACGTATCATTCAACGATTCAATTACTTTGCTTTATTATTTCACCAAATCGTCAGTATACTTGAGTGAATTCAACCACAAAAACCCGCTAGCAAAGGCACAGTAGCGATAACCTTTTAACAAACATAAAGGTCTGTTGAGTCTAGGCTAATAAAACGTGGCAAGCATTTAGCTAAACAAAAAATGTCGCAATGTCGCAAGAATTTATAAATATAATTACGGTAACCTAAAAAATGCTCTGCCGAAATTTCCAGCTTTCGGCACATGGCTGCCACCAAGGCACAGCCCAGGGGAGGGTGTCCCATTGGCTGTGTGCCTACCCACTTACTCAGCACACAGCCAATATGACACCCTTCCATGTGGCTTCCCTTTGTGCCAGCTTTGCAAGCTGGTTCCACATTTCTTCCTATTTTTCTGACAGGTGGCTAAGTAAAATATCATTTATATATTTATGCTCATTATATGTACTACTGTAGTAATCTGGCTGGTGGCATATGTACTTCTGGGTAAAATGCACAACGTTTTTAGCCCAGTGGAGGGTGTCCTATTGTCTATGTGCTTGTCCCACTTACTTAACACACAGTCAATATGACACCCTTCCACATGGCTTTCCCTCAGTGCCAGCTCTGCACACTGTTTTCACATTTCTCCCTATCTTTCTGATTTGGATGTGCAAAATTTCATGAAACTTAATTTAACTATCATTACTGGGGCGCTCCAATACCCTGTAAAATGTCATATTCAAAAAAAACTGAGGTCGAGTCATACTTAGGTTTTGACAGCCTCAAACTGTAAAGCTTAGATTATAATGATCAGCCAAAAGCTAAAACTACCACAAGTTTGTTTGCACTGAAGGTTTCAAAGTAAGCACACTGGTTAATGTAAGATGGTAGATGCAAACTTGTGTGGAAGGTTGCCTGATTAAATCCGCACAGGTGCTAATCATATTGGAGGTTTGAAAGGTTCTGGCAGAATCATGTTTTGCCCTTAACATTTTCCAATTAAGGTTAGATTAAAAAAATCTATTTAGAAGCAGGTGTGATTGGGCACCCATCAAAAATATTGTTACTAAATTGGGGGAGGGTTTTGTTTGAACTGACAACTCTATCATATTCTGTTATTGTGACATAAACAGAAATGTTCTCACATAGAATTCTCTCAATGAAGTAAAGCTACACTTATGCTAAACTCACAGTAATTCAAGTAATCCAACACTGAATTAACCCACTCTACCTAGTGAGATTTATTATTGATGTTTCGTACAGTTGGAATATTTTAACAATTTTGTCGAATTGAGTTGGTAATTTTTGGAGTTGGATACATAAAAACCAATTTTATGTATTGATCTAAAAATATGAATTTAAGATTTCAACTTTTCAAAATCTTTGAGAAATTCAAGTATATCGCCGCGGGATTGCACTATGTTGTGCACACGTTTGTTCCCGACTGCAGCTGTCCCTAAGCCATTTTGCTCACTTGCAAAAAATGGCAAAAAAAGTTGGCAAAAACTCAACGACGCAGCTCAAATATCATGTGAGCAAAACGGCCATTCCAATCCAAGCGCACTGCCGCCAAACTTCAAAGCGGCACTCAAAAGCGCCTCATGCACGGCAGCCGGTCGGCCAGGCGCCAGACATCCTCCACGCGCATGTCCAGCCACTCAGCATTGGGGAACTGCCGCACCAGCTGCCTAGTCACCGGGCGCGCGGCTGGCAGCGGCGGCAAGTGCGGCGCCGGCGGCACGAAGTGGAGCTGGGCCACTCACAGACTCTGGGAAGAGCCCTGGCAAATGTCTAATGTCATGCAAAGTGTCTATTGTGAAGGAAAGTGTCATGCAATGTGTCAAAAGTCATCGACATTTGTTTGTCGATTTTTTATTATTTTTCAGCGCTTGTTCATCGTACGTTTTCTAACGTTCGTCACATTTGCCATTTCGCATCACCTTAGACACTTTGCGTGACATTAGACATTAGAAGGGTATTTTCCAGGGTGCGTGAGTGGCACCTGGTGGAACTGGACGGCGAGCGCGACTTGAAGCGGCTCTGGCGCCGGCTGCGCGGCTGCGACTTGCAGCGGCTGGGGCTGGTGCAGCGCGGCCAGGTGCTCGTTGAGCCACTTGCCCAGTTGCGGCCGTGAGCCGCGCGCCACCCCAAATGCGTCGTACGTCAGACGCCTGACCGTGGCCGCCCTGTCCGCGCCCAGCTGCGTGTGATGTGAGGCAGCTTGGGTTGAGAGTAGGGTTCAAACGGGATTGACTTTTCAGGATCGGGACCGGGATCGGCATTGGGAGTTTCAGATTTCGGGATCGGGATTGCGTTTTTGGAGTTTTCGGGATTGGAATCGGGATTGACCGGAATTAGGGTTTCGGGATCGGGATTGGAATTTTCGAGAAAGATCTGGTATTCATATTTTCTCTGATTTATCAGGAAAAAGCTCTAAAAACAGGTAAAACATGCCTGGATGCCACAGAAGTGGCGTAAAATTCACGCTGGAGGTTTACATTCACATTTTTCAGTGCAAAAAGGCATTTAGCAAATGTAGCAAATTTTCCCGGGATCGGGATCGCGATTTGAAAATTTCAGGATCAGGATTGGGATTTTCATATTTCGGGATCGGGACCGGAATCAGGATTGGGCCGGGATCGGGACTGCAAAATCCCGAAATTTTTCGGCATTCGGAATCGAAATCCCGTTTGAACCATAGTTGGGAGTTGTGAGGTGAAAGTGCCATGGCGCCTGCGTTTCTCATGCATTTCTTGTGTTTTTCCCCAATGGAAAAGGCTGTTGAGGATGGACTTGTCTACTTCTTGCCCATTTTTTTGTGCATTTTTTCCCAAAAATGTCATACCTATATTGGCATGCGAGGTCAAAAAGTGAAAAATGTGCGAGAGTAGCCCCAGATGACGTTGCCGGGCCTAACTCGACATTTTCATATTTTGGGCTTGTCGACTTTTAGAATTGGACGCCTCAGTTATATTTCCTAAAAAAAACGCATTTTGGAAGGCTAAATGTGGTTCACCAATATGCCAACCATCATCCCCCCAAACCTGCACATGCACAGTGTGTAGCATGTCAGCGAAGGCAGCCACCAGCACACTGCCGTTGGTGCACTGCCAGCCGTTGTGCTGCCGCAGCCCAGCCAACTGCACTTGGCACTGCGCCAGCAGCTGCTTCACCGTGTCGCTCCACTGCGCGACTGCATCCTGCAGCTGTGCCGGCGACGGCACGCCGCTCTGCCCCAGCGTCGTGTTGAGGTCCGCAGTCGCCTGAGAGGGAATGTGGCTCAGTGGGGTCGATTTCTGACGATCGAGAATACCCTGGAAAATGTCAAATGTCATGAAAAGTCTCTTAAGCCGCTGAAAATGCCCTGCAAAATGTCAAACTCTCTATTTTTATCAGTCAATTCACATTTTACAGGGCATTTGATATGTCTTTTAACACTTTGCATGTTATATGACATTGTACATGACTTATTACAGGGTCTGGGAGTGCCCACTCCCTGGTCGTTTGGTAATTTGGTATGTATGCTTGCTTGTCGATATTTACCGTTTTCCCATGAAAAAAAATTGGTGAAAAATATCCCCAAAGGCTCATCAGAGTAAAAGCAACAAATGATTAAACGGCGTTTACACTGCAAAATGTGCCGACAATTCGAAAAGTGAAAAAGTTCCATAAATCCAGAATAAAGTTCCATATCTGCGAGAAAAAACAGGTCAGTATACTCACTAGTTAGGTGCACTCACATGCCAAATTTCAGATAAATCGGCCGTTTTGTTCCAGAGTTATAAGCATTTTAAAAATTTCACGTTGTCGGTTCGCTTTTTTTGATCGAAAAAATCTTGTTGTCGGCACAAGCTTTTGATTGGCGACAATGTGACATTGAGCGCTTGTCGTCACAAGAAAAAAAAATGTTTTCATGTGAGCCTGGTTTTTGTTGTTGATTGTCGCCACGAGCTGCGAACGTGTTTTTTTTCATTTTTTGTGACGACACCGACTTTACCACAGTTGCTTATAAAAGTGTATGAGGGAGTGGTGTAGTGAGTGATAGGGGGGAATGCATATGCTGTATTACCTCGAATTATCTCCCCATTGAATTTATCTTCCTTGAAATACCCCCAGGGGGCAGTTCAAGACCATGTAAAAGACCCTGCAAAGTGTAAAATGTCATGTGTCACGTAAAAGACCCTGTAAAATGTCAGGGTTTATACTAGCTACATACTTATTTACCATATTACCACAAAATACCCCCATGGGGGTTTATTATTTCGCCAAAAAATTTGAGGGGGGGTTCATTTGAGGGGGGTCTATTCGAGGGGGCTTTATTATTTCAACATAAATTTTCGTAACGATAGTAGTAAAAAGTTGGCATTTTCATACCCAAAACAGGTAATAAATGCGTCCAAACAGGATGTATTTGGATAAAAAAATATAGATTGCTACACAAACAAGTCTATGTGCAGCTGCAATACAAATAAGCAGTAAAAAATACATCATGCACATTGTATACATGATGTAAATCATTCTGGAGGGGAGGGTATTTCGAGGGGGGGGTGTATTATTCTCACCATTCATTTTTTATATTTTAGTTTTTGTCACTCTTCCAATGTATTAGGGTGTAAACTATGTTTCTTAAATGTTTTGCAATATCAGAAATGAATATTCCCATTGTGTTGTACGTTGGCCGATTTTGATGCCCTTCGAGTATGTTTGGGTTTGGGGTCTGGGCTATGACAAAATTTTTTTGTTTCCTCAAAAAATCCCCCAGTCCTGAGATAAAAGGGGTCTAATAAAGGATAGTCATTTTACATGGCTGATCTGGTCGCTAGAATTTGAAGGCCAATAACTCGGCCATTTCTGGGCTGATTTTGACTGTTCAACACTTGGCAGAATGATCGGCACGACCTGTAGATGCCGTTTTTTAGGTTGGATTAGTGATTTTTGAAGTTCTGAAGCGGAAGTTTGAAGTGTTACAATGTTTTATTGAAAAGAGATGTTGAGATAATTTTTCCGGTATGAATTCTCGTCGTCTAAACTATATGATAGCATGTTCAGAAACATTTTTTGCATTGAAAAACTGGTTCAAATCGGCATAAGGGATGTTGACATCACTAAGCCGACCTCAAAAATGTACTCTACAGGTTGTGCCGATCATTTTAAATGTTGAACGGTCAGAATCGGCCCAGAAATGGATGAGTTATTAAGCTCGAAATTGATCGGCCATGCAAAATGACCGTGTTTTTATAGACCCCCCTTATCTCAGGACTGGGGGAATATTCAAGGAAAAATTTTTTTTCGTCAAAGCCAGACCCCAAACCCAAACATACTCGAAGGGCATCAAAACCGGTGAATGTACAACAGAATGGAATGCAGGAATGTGTAAATATTTGTATGAGATGGCAAAAAATAAGAAACTTAGTTTACACCCTTATAACATCTACCTACCATTCTATTGCTTCGTGTGCAAAACCTGTGTGTAAAAATGTGCAAAACCTGCCTTTCCATTGGAATGATAAATGTTGGCACAATAAAATATAAAAACACGTTCACAGCTCGTGACGGCAATGTGCCAACAAAGTGACACAAGACGCACACGACTGTCCGCATTTTTGCTCGATTTGTCGGTTCGGGTCTCGTTAACGAGACCCAAACCGACAAAAATAAAAAATGGCAAAATGAACCAAATGAAGTAGGAAAAAACAGTCTTTACCCAGGTGTGTATTTATACACCGTATTTCCTCAAAATACCCCTCCCCGTCTCGCTTCGCTGAGCGTCAAAGAAATTCAACATCTTACTGAACAGCGAAGTGCGATACATCTTAAATATGGTAGAAAAACGGTGCACCGTGGGTCGTAAATATGTCAATATGTATAGTTGATGGACATATCATTCTACAAAATTGGAAAGTTATATTTTGTTCTTGTGCGGAGCGAACGAGAAATGAAAATATTAAAAAAGAAAAAGGAAAATAAAAATGATAAAAAGGAAAATAAAAATGTGCGGTTCTTTACGCACTCGTTTACTCCAATTTTTGTGCCGATAGGTGCTGCAAATTTTTGATTATACATTTACCTACGTTTAATCTAATTCATATTTAGAAAAGTTACATGCTATCGATTCATTTTGAAGAAAACTTGTTACGTTCAAAATTTTGAATTCAGAAAACGTTCCTGCTTTGTATTTATTCAGATGCTGTCCATCCAGATGACGCTTGGATGGCATCATGCCAAAAAACTCAACTACACTTTGACGGGGGTTTGAATTGTGCCGGGCACAATTGAATAGTTTCACTCCGTATATGCGTAAGCACGAGTCACCAAAACAGAGTTCTACGGGTTGGATACAGTGGGCATGATATGACATCATGCAACTCATTGTATAGTATCATGTACGCCGAGTATAACGTATTTATGTTTACTCAAAAAGTTGTACTCGAGTACTGAGTAAATACGTTTATGTATACTTTGAAAAATGTACTCGCATTTATGCATACTTTTTGAAAGTACTAGAGTACAGAAAACGTATTACAGATAGACTTTGTTATAGGCTTTTACAAGGCATAGATGGGAAAAAATTAAGAAAAACGCAAAAAATAGGAGAATTTTTTTTTCAAAAACAGCTGAAAGTAGACAAATAACCAGAGTTGTTCAAATACTGGTCTTTTTGGAAAATGTAAACGTAAACGTAAATACGTTTTCAAATTTTGGAGTATAAATACTAAAACGTAAGGTATTTTTTAATACCTGGGAATATGTAAAATAAAACATAAATGTAAAAATTTTTATCAAGTGCTACCACTATCAGTTAATATAAAAACAGTGTTTTTACAACATTATCTATTTACGTTCCTATTATCTTCATTGACATTGATATTACCTATATTTTTAACATAATGATGGGATCGGGATATTGAGTTGGATTGGAACCTGTTGACATTTGGCATCATTGTCAACTAGTGGGTGTAGTTAAGTGTGAACTAGTGTGTCAATTCCTTAAGTGGGGAACTAAAAAAAAAAACAATTTATAGGTGAGAGGTAATGACAAGTTGAATGGCGAGTGATAAGTAAAAAAACGTAAATTTATAAGTGGCAAGTGGCATGGCAAGGTCACAAGAAAACACTAAAAACTTTTTCTCTTTTTACCTGCCTTCTCACTTATAAATTAATGTCTCTCTCAACTTTGACTTCTCACCGATACATTGTTCTAGTTCTCCACTTGTGGAATTGGCAACCTCTTAACATTTAAGCATGTTGAACTGACCATATAACACTACATTTGTCAAATAATAAGGTTCCATTCACATATTTTTTACATTTTCGCTGGAACCCGGGTAATTGTGCCAGGAAAACGTAACAAAACGTAACGGTATTTTTGGAAAGTGTAAACGTAAACGTAAGTATAAATACCCAAATAACCGTGTATTTCGGGTAAACGTAAATACATTTTCACAACTCTGCAAATAACACATGAACTAGTGAATTTGAAGGTTAAAATGATCAAAAAGGTATGAAAAATAGAGATTTTTAGTGAAAGTTGGGGCAAAATTCCTCAAAAGTACACACTTTGATGTTTTATGGGGTAAAAAGTATTTTACTTGTGTTTACTCATGAGTAAAAGTAAAAAAAATTACTTTACGTTTTCTGTACTCAGGGGGTGAGTAAAAAATAAATACTTTACATTTATGTGTACTTTGAAAAAGTTCATTTTATCACTGATAATATCTGAATAATGGTGCAAATTCTGTGAATTTACTGCCAACTTCACAAATCAAGCCTTACCAATAAATATTGTTATATTTATACCTTTGCACTTGGCAGCATAGTTGAAACATATTTACTTTTACTGGATAAATACATATACTCAAGTACTCAGTGGGGATGGAAAAAATGTTTTTTCAATGATTCCATTTTTAAACAAAACTGTTTGTTTTTCAAAAGCTCCCAGACCCATAGTTTATGAGTTTACATAAAAAGGTTTTATTAGACACATGGTAGTAATTTGTGATGTTATATATGGCCATAGAATGGATGTGGAGCCATGGAATGACATTATAAGTGGTGATTTCTGTCAAATATATTTGTTTTTTGTAGACTTATGCATATCATCTTTTGTCAAATGTTCATGACTGCAAGTAAAGTTGGGCACAGAATAGTGTTTAAATTAGGTTACAAAAGAAGGTTAATACCATAGTTGTTAAAACATATTTACTTTTACTCGCTAAATACGTATACTCAAGTACTGAGTAAATACTTTTACGTTTCCTCTGAAAAAAGTTCCAGTACTTGCTTTGATGTATACTTTTTGAAAGTATGCGAGTACAGAAAACGTATTCCAGGTAGGCTTTTATATCATTTTTTGAAGGCACAGAAGGAAAAAAATGGGAGAATATGCTAAAAATAGTGAAAATAGACAAAAATGAATATACAAGCCCATATATTAGCCAAAAAGTTGCTTAGAATATGCAAGAAGTTGTGAAAAGTTGTAATTTTTACTGAAAATTGGGGCGACATTTGCTCAAAAATACTCACATTTATGTTTTCCAGGAGAAAAGTATGTTTACTCATGTGATGAAGCCACCGAAGTCAGCGTCTTCTACCACCGAATCCAGCAGCTCCAAGACCGTAGTGAGAAACGGCCTTTAGAGTGGTTGATTTCCCGTTGTAGCCGAACGTCCACTTGTCGACAGCCAAGTTGAGTTTATTTCGTAGTTGTGTGTTGAAAAGGGGTTCGAAATTGTTTCAGGTACTTTATTTGATCAGATACAGCGTGTTACAAGAGCGCAAAGCCTAGCGAGCTTCCTAGTCGAAGTTTCTATCGCTAGCTTATTTTGTTCACTTGGGGTGGGTCCGCAGACTGAAGTAAAAACTCTCAAAGTAGCTAAGACACGGAAATCACGTATAGAAAAACAGCTACAGTAATTTCCTAATACAAATGCACAAATAAGACATAAATGCAACAAATAAACACATCTAGCCGAAACAGTTGCCTTATACTGCGCGTGCATACATTCAAATAATTATGGTAAAGAAATACCAGGTACAAATTGGGCTAATGGAAAAACTATTAATCTTGAGGTGCGAAGTCGGCAAACTCGGCCGATTTACTAATTTGCTTCAATTTGTCAGAAAACATTGACGCACATTGGAACTAATAAATTAGGGTTTGAAATTGTAAATAGTAGTGCAAATGTTCCTAATGACGTAAATAGAATAAGGTATATTCAACATGATTATAATAATCACTTCCTGGAAACGTATGTTGAATAGTCTAGCAAATTGGGACTTATTTGAGGTAAATGGGTATTGTAATTGAGCAGAGTTTATAATATATTCGATTGAGCAAGGTATTATAATTATTAAGTAAATATAAATAGTTGTGAACAGGGTTATGACAATTATACCTATGCGAAGGGCTTTGTAAAGTAAATGCTAGTTGCACGCAGGGCACCATTTCTCTATTAGGACGCTGGCCTAGATAATTACGCGGTACGTAAATAATTACAAGATTTGACTTTTGTAAACTGCAAGTAAACTATGCAAATGTATGTATAATCATAATCAGAAAATTACGGCGAGTTGAATGAGCCTAATTTTATATTATACACCTAATAATAACATATTTGACCTTTTAACCTAAACATTCCACATAAACCTATCAATAACTTATAGAACACTTTCCTAATCGAATATTCTCCATGGGTAAATAATATAGTGCAGGAAATACAATTTGCGTGGTAAATTAATATAGTGCATAAATTGTAAATTAGTGCAAATAAGTAAATGTGCAAATATGAGCCTAATTATCAATTCTCTGTATTTCTTTATCCATCCATTTTGCCACGGTCAGCACACTCCGGGCGGAAGAGTTGCTGCACCCCGTTGTTGCAGCAACGTCACATGCTGGTGGTGGTGGGCGCCAAAGTGATGAGTGGCGTTTCCACAGTCGCCTCGGTGGTGAACGTGGTCGTGCGCGAAGTCGTGGGTGTGCGTGAAGTTGCAGGTCCGGTTGTTGGTGATGCCAACGCCGACCTAGCCTGATGATGAAGCAGGTAGTTGCCCGTGTCGCTTCCTGCGCGTTCGCGTGAGGTGAATTTGCGGATATCGGGCATGTGAACACTGTCTCTGTTCCTGGCTCTGACTTGTCCTTCATCAGCTGAACTTTCATCTGGTTGAACGTATGCTGATAGTGACTTTGCCATTCTGTCCTCTGTTTCTGCTCTCCTGGCAAATCTGACGGACTGTGTTGAGTTGGATCTGGCTCTCCTCTTGATTGCTGGTCTCAACTCTGTCTTGCGCACTTTTCTTTGTGGATAATTGGTCTCTTTCTGAGTTGATTTCTTGATAGTGTATCTGATGGCTCTGAAGCATAGCCATATGCATTTGAATGGACACACTATGCATTTCCATATGCATGTGTATATACACGGTGGAATCACTGGTTTCCCTGTGGCAATCCTCCAATTGTACCACAGGTATCCTGCAGCTACAATTCCGGCTATCAGGATTGTGATCCCCAGCAGCATTGCGATTGTGTTGATGATCACTTGAAAGGGTCCTTTCAGCATTCCTCCCATAAAGTTGGTGTATCCTTTTGACACTCCAGATATATAGTGACCATATGCTTTGCCGATTCCTGCTGCTGTCTGTCCAATTCCAGCTCCAATGCCTTCTATTGAATTTCTGATCACTCTGGGATCCAATGACATATCTGCTGTGTAATCGATCAACTGGTTCTGCACATGCTCTAAATTCTGTAGTCTCTGAATCTGGCCTCTGACATCCATGAAATTGGTTGCTCTGTTGACAATGTTGGTGAACAGGTGAGGCGCGTCAAACGTGAAGGCCTGCCACTGTCCTTTCCATGTCATTTCAATTGGCGTCTCTGTGACATGCACCATTCCATGTGCGGACTTCCACTGTCCATGCTCATTTCTGTACAGGTGCGGTGTGGTGTGGCTGCAGTCCTCTTCTGGTGATTTCTCCACCAAGTCTCTGCTGCCTGGGCTCTTGAACCACAAGGGCCCGTCTTTGTCCAATCTCATTGGTGTGTATTTGTAGCATGTCTCTCCCACTTTTCCCGTTTGATAAATTATGTATGGCTGCACTTCCTTGCATTCCCAAAACATAATTGCTTCTCCAGCCCATTCTGCATGAACATCCTGTCTTCCCAGCATGGCTCGAATTCCCAATGTTGGATCGATGCGGAAAAGCTGAGTCAACATGTCCAGCTGGTTCTTGCGAAGTTGACATAACTGATGCCATACAATCGCAAATTGTGCCTGAGTCATTTCTCTGACCACATGTTGCAGGAACTGAAACTTGGAGTTTCTGTCGTCCAATCTGGCATACAATGTTCCACTGATTGTTGACTCTCTCGCCTCCACTATCTTTCCTGGCATTGCCCATTCCACAGGCACATCTTCTCTTCTGTCAAACTGGATGAATACACCTCCTTGATCGGTGTAGTATGTGTCTCCTGGAACACATTCTGAGCCAATTGGCCTCTTTGTCTTGTTGCTGTGGGAGTATGCTGCTTGCAATTTTGATACAATAATTGTCTGGCCAGATATCTCTGATTTGAATCTGCCAATTCTCTCATATGCACATTGATGCTTGAAGTTCTCTGTATCCCACACTGTAATTCCATAATTGTGGTCTCTGCAATGTCCCATCATGGCTCTGCACTGGCTGAAATCTTGCAAGTCGCTGATTACAGTCTTTCCATCAAGTGAAGCCACGGTTCCTTCTTCCATGTAGAAGTTACTGACGACATTTTCTTTGTCATGACAACACCATGAATATTCCACATTCAAGGTTTGATTGGTTGTCCACACTCTGGGTTCCATTTCCACCAAAGGTGTTCCTCTGAACATCTTGTGAATTCTTGCATAATTACAGGCTACCACGCCAACTTGCTGGTATTTCTCAAAATTGCCTGTAATGCCTTTCGCTCCCCAGAAACTGGTGTGTGTGATGATTTCTTTGATTCTAATGTAGCATCTGTATGCTTTCTCTTTCTGTGGAATCTGTCTCTGTGCGTAAAGTGTAACTTTCATTGCCTTGACAAAATTCCTTGGTGGGATATGGCACTGCACTTCTTCAGGAACTGTAAGCGCATGTCCATGCCTCCCACTGGTACAAATTTGATACTTCTGGCTTTGTGAGCTGATCACCTGTTCCACAGGATGATCTTTGATTGCATCCTTGAATCTCTCATAAGTCTGCATTTCTCTGACAGATTTTGGTGGCCATTCTGAAGGCAAAGGCGGCAATCCATGATGCGCTGCCAATGATGGTGACCTTACTGTCGAGGTTTCTAGAACGTATGTTCTAGAAAATACTTCGCTGTAAGCCTTGCCGGCTTCTCTCAGCGTTGTTGACTCTGACATGCCTGTCAGCATCAACACCATGCACAACATTCCCATCACCAGACTGCTGGTGGTTGCTGTGGCTTTCCCTGTCGTACTCCTCAGGACTCTATCCGATGCTGAGTTCCTCTGAGCAGGGTTTTGAACAGGGTTTGATACAGAGTCTCTGTTCGAGCTCTGATTTCTGACATGTTTCTGGACAATTGCTGGGTCCAGTAGATCCACTTTGACTGTCACTGCTGTCTCTGGGATATCCATTGTCTTTGAATTGATTTCCAACGGATACAATTGATTGAGTGGCCTGCTGACCACATTTCTGTTGGCAGTTCTGACTTTTGCTGAGCGAATCTGTCCATCTTTGCTGGGCTCTAACTGCTCGATGCGACCCATCCTCCATGCACCTCTGGGCATGTTCTCTTCATAAATCAGCACAACTTCATTCATTTTGGGTTCTTGAGTCGCTGTCAATCTGCCATGTTTGTGCGTCACCTGAGTCCTTTCCCTCAAGCTCGGGATATATTCTTGATGCCATAAGTCCCAGAACTTATCCAAAGTTTGCTGGGTTGTCTCCCAATATTTCTGCAGTTTCGCTGCGTTATCCATTCTGGGCACAAATTCTCCATCTTTGTCTGCGTCAAACTGTGGTGCTCCAATCTGACCTTCCCCTGTCAGGAAGTCTTTTGGCGTCAGCACTCTGAGGCTCTTTACATCACCATAGATGTAAGAGATTGGCCTGCTGTTGATCACTGCTTCGACTTCTGGCAGAAGTGTCAACAATTCTTGCAGGGTTAACATTCTGTGCCCCACAGCTGCCTTGAAATGTTTCTTGGTGATGCCCACCATTCTCTCATAGACACCTCCCTGCCATGGTGCCATAGGAGTAGTCATGTTCCACTGGATTTGTTGCTGTGAGCAGTAAGTCTGTACTGCTCCACTTTTGACCATTTCTGACCATTCTTTCCCAGTATTAATGGCCTTGTCAGTGCTTGTGCTGAGCACTTTCTCTGTCAATTTGAATTGCGTCGCATTGTCTGAAATCACTGCCTCAGGCTTTCCACGCCTGGCGATGAATCTCCTGACTGCGTTCAGGAATTCCTGCGCTGTCATGTCCAGCACACTTTCCAGGTGAACTGCACGTGTCACCATACATGTGAACAAACAGATCCACATTTTCCTGTGATCTTTGTCCACTTTGTACCAAACTGGTCCCAAATAATCCAAGCCCGTGTACTGGAACGGTCTGGCTCTCTGAACTCTGGTTTCTGGTAAATTTGGCATTGGTGGAAGCTGGTACGGCTTCGCTCCCAATTTCTTACAGGTTGAGCAGGTTCTGGTCACATTGTAGATCACCCGCCTGCCTTGTGTAATCCAGTACTTTTGTCTGATCGCTGCCAATGTGTGTTGCACTCCTGCGTGCATCAACTTCTCATGCTGGTCTCTGACGATCAGCTGAGTCACTGTAGCCGTTGCTGGCAACAGTATGAGTGGCACTGTAACCTCCTGTGGGTCTGTATGCTCCATCCTGCCGTGGCACTTCAGGATTCCATCCTGATGCATTTGCACATTGAGCCATTTGATCAACTGCTGGTCTGCAGCTGCTTTCTTACCATCCTGGCTGTCTTTGCTATGGCCTGTTGCCAGAATCTCTGCCACTCTTTTGTAATGATTTTGTTGCGTCACTTTGATCCAATATTTCAACGCAATCTCTCTCTCTTCAATACTGATAATTCCCTGTGGTTTTATTGTACTACAGATACTTTTCATGATTTCTGACAATCCATTCTGACTGTCATTTTTGCTGCACTTTTCGTGCATCTGTCGCACAAATCTCATCACGTATACTGTTGCATCCAGTAACTTTGTCAGTGATGAGAATCTCTGAATCTCAATTCCCAATGGGTTGCTTTGCTTGCTTTCATCAGCTTGCACATTGCTGGCATCTGGGTCACTGACCACTTGCTGTGTGGCGCCCAGGTAAATTGGACTGGCTTTTGGGAACTTGAGCTCTTCTTTCTTGATTTCTGCCATTACTTCTGGCGTAACTGGCTCCACTTTTGGCTCTGGCCACTCTCCAGTCATTAGCCATTCTGGCCCCTTCCACCACAGGTTACTGCCTTCCAACTCTGACATATTCATGCCTCTTGTGGCCATGTCAGCTGGGTTCTCCAGTCCTGCGATGTGTCTGATGTGCATGTTCTCTGTCTCACTCTGAATTTTCCTGATTTCCTCCAATCTGTTCTTGACAAAACATGCCAGTGGCTTCGCAGTTGTTAGCCACTTCAGACAACAGGTTGAATCTGACCATACAACTGTTTGACTGAATTTGACGTCCTTGAGCTCTTTGTGAATAAACTTTGACATTCTGCTGCCGATTAACATCGCTAACAATTCCAGCCTTGGAATTGTCACTTCTGGTTTCTTTGGAGCTAGTCTCAATCTGGAGTACAGCAGGCTTGATGTGCCGCTGTCATTTTCTGTTTTCTGGCATATGTATGCCGCTGCGCTGTATGCCATTGCTGAGGCATCGACGAAAATGTGCAGTTGTGCATCTGCACCACTCTGATAATTCAGATTTCTGTTGAACTTGATCTGTCCAACCTTGAGCAATTCTGTCTCTAATTGCTGCCAAATTGCTGTCTGTTCCTCAGACAGGGGAGTATCCCATTCTTTGACACTTGGTCCTGAATGCCATAATGTCTGCAAAAATCTCTTTGCTGGCAGTAGGACAGGACTGACGAGTCCCATTGGATCAAAACATCCCGCAGTCACCTTTGCAACTGTCCTTTTCGTGGGAAGTTTGATTTTCTGGTCAGTTTCTGATAATTGTGATTGCTGGACTGTCTTTGGCGTTTTCAGCCACATCTGGTCGCTTTCTGTGTCCCATTTCATTCCTAGGACTGTTGTGACAATTTCCTTGGCCACATCTGACTCTGCCAATTGCCAAGTAAAACTCTTATTGTTGCTGTTCCATTCTCTCAGATTCATCTGTGCCTCTGTGAACAGCACTTTGGATTCCTGGTACAATTCGATTGCCTTCTGCTCTGTATCTACACTGAGGATCAAATTATCCACATACAGATTTTCATCGATCAATTTTGCATTCTCTGTGCCAGCTTGATTCAGGTGGTATCTGACTGTCAGCGCTAGCAGCGCTGGGCTGCAGATTATGCCAAATGGCACTCTGGCAAATCTGTAAATCTGAATGTTGTCCTCCATAGATGGTTTCGTGGGATCCTTGTACCACAGAAATCTTGTCACATCTCTGTCACTGTCCTGCAGACTAATCTGCAGAAACGCTTTCTCTATGTCTGCGACCAGGGCGATTCCATGCAACCGGAATCGCATCAGCATCCCTACCAGCTGTGGTAGTATCACTGGACCGCGGTACATGCACTCATTCAAGCTTGGCATGCCTGGCGGTTTCGCTGAGGCATCATATACCTCTCTGACCTTTGTGGTAGTTTTCTCTGGCGTTATCACTGGTTGATGAGGCAATATATGGAACTTTCTGCCATCCATAATATCCTCTTGGACTTTCTCAATTACTCCTTGCTCCTCTTGTGCTTTCATGATTGCCTGAATTTTCTCCAGTAACTCTGGGTCTCTTTTGAGCCTGTTGGTGAGGTACCTGAACCTCTTGAACGCCATTGCTTTGTTGTCTGGGAGTTCATGCAAATTCGGCTTGTACATGAACTTTACAGAGTACCGTCCATCTGGGTTTCTCTGTACACTCTCATTGAATTGTTTGATGGCCTCATCATCCTCGACGAGGTCTGGCTGGTCCATTATGCCAATGGTATCCAGTCTATCCATATCTTTGACATTTGGTACAGGAGCAATTGACAACGGTGCTTCCTCGTACCACTTTTCTCTCTGAATTTGATGCACAATTGTGTTGACCACCACCGGATATGCGCCATCCGTGGTCCATTGATTTCTGTTGCTCGTCAGCTGCCCACCTCCCATCAGCAATCCCAATTCTGATGGAATGACATACAATCCTGACGGAAGTCTGGTGGTGCTGGTGTTTCTGGACATCAAGTCCCAGAAATAATTCAAGCCTACTATAATGTCTGGCTTGAACTTGCACTCTGTCCCTTTTTCCTTGGGAATTCTGTCTGCAAAGTAACTCTCATCCGGGAAGTACTTCTGCAGGTACTTTTCGTCCTGTTCTGACACAGGCACTTTGACTTGTTCTGTGGTCAACGTCGGGACCACATCAGCCACCATATCAACTTTCTGGCCATTTCTGAGTCGCATTCTGAATTCCACTTGCTGTACTACTTTATAGTGCGGCTTTTCATTTCCGAATGTGTACACCTGGATGTGGTGTTCACCTGTACTTTTCAAATTGAGTTTCTTGGCCACTTTCTCTGACATGTATGTTCCCTGGGATCCTGTGTCCAGGAACGCTTGAATCTGTAGTGGTGGCTGTTCAGGCTCCATCTCTGTATCCATTTCTGAAGCCTCAATCACGGTTCTGGCTGTCATCAACATTGACATATTCCTGTTTACTGACAGGTTCACTGACATATTTTGTTGCTTTGTATTTGGTTCTGTAACCACTGTGCTGGATATGGTTTCTGTCTCTACCATTTCTGGTCCAGCTTCTTCCACAGTGACACAATTCACTGTGGCCTTTCTCTGTTGGCTCTGTGCTGGTCGACCGGCCGTCGGCACAGACTTTCTGCCATTGTTTGCTGATTGCTGGCCACTCTGTTGACCATTTGCTTTGAATGCTGGAATTTGCCGTCCAGCGTTTCCATTGCCATTGTCACCAAATTTCTCTGGGCACACTGCCGTGTGGTGCCTATTGGACTTGCAATAAAAGCAACTTCTCGTAAATTGACATTGATTCATGTAATGCCCTTTCTGCAGGCATCTCAGGCATCGCTCTGCCTTTGACAAAATCACTCTCCTTTCTCTGGCAGTTTTGAACTTTGGACACTTATCATTAAAGTGTAATTGCTGTGTGTCATTGCAGAACACACACGGCCTCCCAGGATTCATGAATCCAGCCTGTGGTGCACTCTGACCATTCTGGATCACAGACATGCTCCCTGTGCTGGTCCTTGGGTTCTCTGGCCCTCTGAATCGATTCCCATTGCCTTGGAATCGATTATTGAATTGCTGTGCGCGGGGATTATTCCCAAACCCTTGGCGCGATTGCTGAACTGGTGCCTCAGTTTGCTGTGCGTGCTGTACAGCCTCACTGAGCGCTAGCTGCTGGCCAAACAGCTTTCTGAATTTTTCCACCGTCAAGGCTTCCTCAGTTCCCTGTTCCTTCTGGATTTCTCTGAGAACCTCGGGTGGCACTTTCTGCTGCAGCTGGCTCAACAGCATTGGATGTTCCACTGATTCGCCCAGTGACTCCAACTGCTGGAGCAGCCTTTCAATTGCATCAAACAAAATTCTCATATCCTGACAGGTATTCCTGGCCTGTCGCAGCTTCATGATATTACTCATCAGCGTGTTTCTGACCACAACTGGCTGGTCATATCTCTTTTTGAGCATTGCAATTGCGGGTGCATAATTTTCTGCGGTCACACTCAATCCACTGATCATGCCAAATGCTGAACCTTTCAGCAAGCTCCTCAAGTATGAGAACTTGGAAATGTCCTCCAAATCTGTCCGATTGTGAATGTGGGATTCGAACATTTGCCACCATGATCTAAATTTGACAATTTCCCCAGTAAACTGTTCCACTTCCAGTTTCTGCAATTTGACGCTCTTTGCTGTGGTTGCATTGGTTGAACTGGCTCCCGGAGCAGCTCCCTGAGCTGTCAGAGCCATCTGTGCAGCCATCTGCTGTATGAATGCTGTATTGACTTCATACATGGTATTTCCACTCTGTTGCTGGATCATGTCTTGCAACTCTTCGATGTACACATTCATGGCTACAACTTTCTGTGTCACCAAGTCTGACATATTTGCATATTCCTCATATGAGTCTTGGTATATCTTCTGTTCTTGTTCCAACTGGTCGGGTTCGTCAATGTCCTTGACGATATCCCTCCATGCGTCAAATTGAGTTTTCACTGCATTCATTGCACTTTCCAATTTTGCACCCTCCTGTTTGACAGATGCAATCACTCTTCTCATTTCTGTTTTCTTATCTTCCTTTGATGCTTCCGCAAATAGTTCCAGGTCATATTTGGCAAATTCTCTTGCCAATCTACTTTCTACCCTGTGCTTTGCTGGCCCCAGGGTCTTTCTGATGTGACCTGTTGGCGAAACCATTTTTGCTGATGAATTTTTCCTTCACTGTTTCTTTTTATAGTGCGTCGCCTGTGACGCTTATGACGCTTCTCTGCGTCTTTCTGTGCAGTGCTCTGTGCACCACGGATTTGTTGTGCCACGCACAATACCAATGCAGTCCTACAGGCCCCTGACGTGTTCTCACGCGTTGACCTTTACTGCACTGGCACCAGGTGTGTTCCTAAAGCCCCTGACGTGATTGTTTACACGCGTTGACTTCAACACACCGGTCAAATCTACCTGGACAATAAACAATTTATTTGCCCAGCAGTGTGCGCCCAAAGAAGGTCCGTACACACTCTTTCTGAGCGCTCTGGCGCTCTTTCTGGCACACCTGTGTGCCTTGTGACCACGCCGGCCACTTGCTTTCCTGAGCGGCTCCTGTGCCGCTGTGCGCAGTGCTGCGCTTGCCGTGTCACCTGTGACACGTTTCTGTGCACTCTGGTGCACTTTCTGATTCTGGGCAGTGTTTCTGTACACTGCTCTGCAATTGCGCCTGTGCAATGCAGAATTTCTGGCACTTTTATGCTGTCTGATCTGATGGTACCGAGCAGGCACAGCGTGTATATTTGATGGGAGCTCCGCAAAGCCCCTACACGCTACCAAGTATCCTAATACTTGGTTTTCAAATCCACTCTCTGTCAGCTACAGCCCTCTGTCAGCTACAGCCCTTTGTACACTGATACCCCTACTTTTGCACTTCCGAGGTATGAGTCCACTCTTACCCAGTGGAGCGAGGGACCTCCGCGAATGCCCAAAAAAACAGCCCTTTGACTAGCGTGGCTCTGTGGTGATCCTGTCTCCGTCAGGTCACCCTCCCTCGGCTTAGGAAGGACGTGCGAGCGGTCACTGGTGTCCGGATGTCTAGGAGCGTCCAGCAAAAGTTTGACCACCGTCCGACAATGACTCCTTGTCAAATGCCGGTGCCGCCCAGCGTCTAGCACCTTGCCAGAACACTGGTGAAAGCTGCCTGAAATCCTGACAGGCTTGTCAGAACTCCAGTGTCCTCCGCGTGTGAGCGTAGAACCGCTCCCAGGATGTAGACAGGAGTGCCGTGACTTTGGCACAGTGCTGTCTGCAAATCAACAGCCAACGCTCAGCCAAGGCCAATTGATGTTCAGCAGGACTTTTGAAGTTCTGCCAACTGCCGCACAATGTCCGTTCCGGCTTGGTGATAGCACAATGTCATGCAATCACCCTGCTCGCTGCGCCATGTGATGAAGCCACCGAAGTCAGCGTCTTCTACCACCGAATCCAGCAGCTCCAAGACCGTAGTGAGAAACGGCCTTTAGAGTGGTTGATTTCCCGTTGTAGCCGAACGTCCACTTGTCGACAGCCAAGTTGAGTTTATTTCGTAGTTGTGTGTTGAAAAGGGGTTCGAAATTGTTTCAGGTACTTTATTTGATCAGATACAGCGTGTTACAAGAGCGCAAAGCCTAGCGAGCTTCCTAGTCGAAGTTTCTATCGCTAGCTTATTTTGTTCACTTGGGGTGGGTCCGCAGACTGAAGTAAAAACTCTCAAAGTAGCTAAGACATGGAAATCACGTATAGAAAAACAGCTACAGTAATTTCCTAATACAAATGCACAAATAAGACATAAATGCAACAAATAAACACATCTAGCCGAAACAGTTGCCTTATACTGCGCGTGCATACATTCAAATAATTATGGTAAAGAAATACCAGGTACAAATTGGGCTAATGGAAAAACTATTAATCTTGAGGTGCGAAGTCGGCAAACTCGGCCGATTTACTAATTTGCTTCAATTTGTCAGAAAACATTGACGCACATTGGAACTAATAAATTAGGGTTTGAAATTGTAAATAGTAGTGCAAATGTTCCTAATGACGTAAATAGAATAAGGTATATTCAACATGATTATAATAATCACTTCCTGGAAACGTATGTTGAATAGTCTAGCAAATTGGGACTTATTTGAGGTAAATGGGTATTGTAATTGAGCAGAGTTTATAATATATTCGATTGAGCAAGGTATTATAATTATTAAGTAAATATAAATAGTTGTGAACAGGGTTATGACAATTATACCTATGCGAAGGGCTTTGTAAAGTAAATGCTAGTTGCACGCAGGGCACCATTTCTCTATTAGGACGCTGGCCTAGATAATTACGCGGTACGTAAATAATTACAAGATTTGACTTTTGTAAACTGCAAGTAAACTATGCAAATGTATGTATAATCATAATCAGAAAATTACGGCGAGTTGAATGAGCCTAATTTTATATTATACACCTAATAATAACATATTTGACCTTTTAACCTAAACATTCCACATAAACCTATCAATAACTTATAGAACACTTTCCTAATCGAATATTCTCCATGGGTAAATAATATAGTGCAGGAAATACAATTTGCGTGGTAAATTAATATAGTGCATAAATTGTAAATTAGTGCAAATAAGTAAATGTGCAAATATGAGCCTAATTATCAATTCTCTGTATTTCTTTATCCATCCATTTTGCCACGGTCAGCACAACTCATGTTTACTCAAGAGTAAAAGTAAATAAATTTACTTTATGTTTTCTGTACTCAAGGGGTGAGTAAAAAATAAATACCTTATGTTTACATATACTTTTAAAAACTTCAGTACTTTTAACAACTCTGGTTAATACATTGGCAGTGACATTTCACACTGTAGAATTGTGGGGGCACTGTGGCTCTATATTGTATACTATGACTAGGGATGGCAAAATCTCAGGAAAAAAAATGAAAATAAGATGGAAAATTGAAGAATAAAATAAAATTAATGAAATAAAAATACAATTTTACAAAAATTCAAATTTTTGTAAAAATTTTTTAGCAAAATTGTACTAAAATTCAAATTTTGTAAAATTTTAGTAAAATTTTACAAAAATTTGAATGTTTGTAAAATCCCATATGAATAAAACAAATTTGATGAGTAATTCATTGATGGGAGGGGGTATAATTCAAGGAGGTAAGTAAACATTCGAACAGGGGGTATAATTTGAGGAGGTAGGCAATTCATTCATGTGCGTAGGGTACAAATATCATATCGAATATTGGATATCTACCATTTTTTTATTGAATATCAATATCAAAAATTTTGAAAAAATATTGAATATCAAATATTGATATCAAAAATTTTGAAAAATATCGAATATCGATATTGAATATTGACCATTTTTTCTATATATTGAACCTGTATTGTGTCCCTAAATTAAGTTACCACATGAAAATAAACCACATGAAAATACAATATGCCACTTGAAATATGCCTTGCTATACCAAGAGAAATTTCAATATCAAATATAGACAATTTTTTTTATCGAATATCGACATCAAGGTTCCATATAGTATTGATATCGAATATCGAGTTTCAGAAAAATATCAAATATTGAATATCGATATCGAAAAGTCATATCATTTGAACCCTACATGTGGGGGATAGTTCCAGTAGGTATGTAATACCCACATGGGGAGTAATTCGAGGAGGTTGGCATACTCGGCAGACATAACACCTAGTATGGTCACCTACCAAAACCCATCTGAATAATAAATCAAAAATTATACAGTTTTTCATCATCATATTTCATTTTTAACACACCCAGCTAACAGCACACTTATGGTATGGAAGCCTACCATAATTTGATGAATACAATCTTGTGATAAATTTTGTAATCATTCATAATTTATTATTCCATAGTAAAAACTCAATATTATGACTGTATAATTTTTGGTTCATTACTCAGATGTGTTATGGTAGGCTTTCATACTAAGTGTGATGTCTGCCAAATATAATTCATTCACTTGGGGGGGGGGGGGTAATTTGAGGGGGTGGGTAATTCTCCTACCTCGGGGGTTTACTATGAGGAGGTAGATAATTCATTCACGCAGGAAGGATAATTCAAGGGGTAGGTAATTCACACAGGGGTGGGGGTTACTGCTAGGGGATGGGTAATTCACGCAGGGGGGTAATTCGAGGGGATGGGTAATTCACGCAGGTGGGATAACTCGAGGGGATGGTAATTCACGCAGGGGGATAATTTGAGGGGATGGGTACTTCACAGGGGGGTAATTCGAGGGGATGGGTAACTCACATGGGGGGATAATTCGAGGATATGGACAATTCATGGGGGATAATTCAAGGAGATTGACAATTCATGGGGGGGATAATTCGAGGGGATGAGTAATTCACACAGGGAGGGGGTAATTCGAGGGGATGGGTAATTCACATGGGGAGGATAAGTCGAGGGGATGGGTAATTCACGTGGTGTGATAATTCAAGGAGATGGATAATTCACGAGGGGATAAGTTGAGGGGATAGGTAATTCACGCGGGGGGGGGGATAATTCGAGGCAGTAGGTAATTTTTGTAAGTGGTAAGTGGTAAGTGTTTTTGCTAAAAATAGTGCAATTCATATACTCTGTGAGTTACTTTATGCCGTACATTTTTCCTCAAGGAAACACTCCCGCAGTGTGATACGTCATAAATTTCAGCCGCTATCCAACTTGTTCCGGTGTGAAATACAAAAGAAAGAAAATAGGTATAGCGATGGACATCACACTTTGTATGGAAACATACCATAACCCATCTGAATAATGAACCAAAAATTATACAGTTTTCATCATATTTCATTTCACTTTTACTATGGAATAATTAATGGCAAAATTTTTCACAAGATTTTATTCATTAAATTATGGTAGGACTCTGCACATAAATACTTTGCTGTCCGCTGAGTATATGTGTCATGGAAAATTCGGCCGCGCTAGAACTTGTTCAGACGAAACGAGCGAGATATTTCCTGAATCTAAAGGCCACATTCGAAACGTTCGCCGCAATTGGTGAAATAGTCTGCTATAATTTCCGCTTAAGATAAATATCAATATTTCTGGCTCCAATAACGCCACATATTCACTTGGAAATAGTAGCGTCAGCCCGGCATACAGAGAAATCTATCATTTTCTTAATTCTTTTGGGAAAAATTGTTCCTTAAAGTTTTCAGTTTGACATAGATATTCGAGTTTGATAAAAAAAAGTTCATAACTCCTATCTGTTTGTAGAGTATCGTGTCTGCCGAGTATACCTCATTTTAAAAATGATCACACTTGCCAATCCGTCCAAATGTTCGTTGTCGGTTCGCCCGGAATTCAACGAGGCTTTTTCGTCATATTTTTGTTGTCGGTTCGGTTTCTGTTGAACGAGGCTTTTTTGTCGGCACAGGCAAAATTTCTGTAAAATTTGTGCGTTGTCGTGACAAAAAGTCCATTGGCGACAAAAAAAATTTGCTGGCACAGCTCGCAGTGTAAACGCCGCTTTAGGTACACTCTTTATTCATTCAGAAAAAAGCATACCGTCCGTTTAGTAACTGATCCACACTGGGAAACGTCGCATCCAAGCGCGCGTCTCGCCGCGGCGACACTCACCTGCCCAATGCGTTCCTGCAGCCACACTTCCCTTTGCTGTTCTCCCTGCGGCGGCGGCGAGTCAGCGACGGCCGTCTGCGCGCCGCTGCAGCTCGACTGCGCCGCCATGTCGGCCGCCTGCGTCGCCGCAGCAACTGCAACTGGGCCGGGCGTCGCCTGCCGCTCGGTCGTGGGCGCGGCGCGCTTGCGCTTCTATATGCGCCCGGTAGAATCATTGAAACGTGTTATACTGCAGCGACATTACACCTTACAATGAAATCTACCATATCCCACCTGAATAAAAGAACGAACATAAAAGTTTTTCATTCTATTTTTAAAAGCAATTTAAACTTCGTTAAATTTAATCTACATTCGTTCATTTACTCGAAAAATACATATTATACTCGTACTGAGTAAATACGTTTCGTTTCCTTCCCACAATTGACTTTGACACTGTCATGCAAACAGTCAACAGTCGTGTAAAATGCCCTGTAAAATGGCAAAAGTGTTTGCTTTTCCTGGGCATTCTACAAGCACTTGCACATGCACGACACTTTGACACTTTACAGCCGCCCCTGTATCCAGTAAAATCAACACTTTACCCTCAAAAACGACTGAACAAACCTTAGAACAGCGACCCTGGGCAGTCTTCCTAGGGCGTTTGCGTCCGCCGCGCTGCAGCACGCCATCGTGGCCGGGGCCCTTCCCCTGGGCATCGACCTCCATCGCCTCTCCCTGCGCGCAGTTTTTGGGTTTTTCCATTTTGTAAAGTGAGAGTAAATGGGAAAAAAGTGAAAATATTATTTGGGTGTGAATAAGTGCGCTTTTGATGTCATTCAAGGGAGTTGGATATAAGAACATTGAGGGCGGCATTTGAAGGGAATAAGTGTTCGGCACTGAGTCGACATCTTTAAATAACGTATTTTTATTGAAATCCATCGAGCAGAAATGCACAGACATATGAAACTATTGGAAAAGTGCCACATACCGCCTCTTCCAAACTTCCAGCCCCCACATCTGCAACTTGCGCTCGGCGCGTCTGCAACTCCTCCCTGAGAACATTTTTAATTGAGTTCAAAGAAAAACTGAGTCGACAAGGGGCAAATTCCGCAAATTGAGAAGTGAGAAGTAAAATGGCAAATGCGAAGTGAATTGAGAAGGAAATTGGCAACAGTTTTTCACTTTCACAAATTGCTCTTTTTTTCACTTCGCTTGTGCCAATTTATTTGCCATTTCACTTCGATTTTGCCAATTTTCTTTTCTGATTCACTTCTCATGTCTCATTTCACTTCGCATTTGCCATTTTACTTCTGAATTTGCGGAACTGGCTCATGATCAATTAAACAATTCACGGCGGCAACTGAACCGACCACCTTTGCGTCAACTCGGCCGCCTGTTCTTTCGCGACGGCAACGTCCGTAGCCAGCGGCTCGGCCGCGCGCGTGTTCAGCTCCTGGGGGCACTCACAGACCCTGTAAAATGTCAAATATAATGCAAAATGTCAAACGTCATATAAATGCCGTGATAAATGGCAAACGAGTTTGCCATTTTGCAGGACATTTTGCATGACTTTTGACACTTTGCGTGACATTTGATATTTTCCAGGGCATTTCCAGGGTCCGAGAGTGGCACCTGCAACTGAGCCAGCAGCCGGTCGGCCCTGTCGAAGTGTCGGGCGCCGGGGATCGGGCACTGGGCGTCGGGCTGCGCCGCCTCGGATCGAAGGGCGTCGCTGCCCGACTGCAACTGGACGCGCGTGTCCGCCAGCGCGTCACACAGCTGCCGCATCAGGTGGCTGGCCAGCGCGGCGCGGCACTCCTGTCGTGGAAATAAACAAAGTACCGTATTTCTTCTAATAGTACGGCATACGTGCAATAGAACGGCACCTCAAATAGAACGGCAGGTTTTGGCACCTTTTTGCACTCACGAAAACAATACAACGGCAGCCTCGAATAGAACGGCACCTCCAATTGAACGGCAGGTAGAAATTACATTGGATGAGTGTCAAACCACAAAAATGTTATAAAAATAGGTGATGAGAACATCCAAGCTGTTCAGAACCTTTCATTCAGGTATGTTTTCACATCTGGTTTTGTTTGAATTGATGCTCTAATACTAAAATGTTGTTCACGTTTCAGAAAAACGCTATGTTCAAGTGAAAAATGTGTGAAAAAAATGGTGAAAAATAGAACCGCAGCCTCCAATAAAACGGCACCTCCAATAGAACGGCAGGTAAAAAAGTTGACTAAAAATTGAACGGTGCTCTTCTATAAGCAGAAATACGGTAAAAAGTCGTGCAGTGGCGCAGGCGCATAGAACATCAGTGTCCATTTCTTGTGGCACCCTTGCAGTTTGGTAGGACCCCTGCGTCATTTTTCCGAATGGCGACATCTGGTGTTTTGCGCAGATCCCCAGGCAACTTTCCAACGAGTTGAGTGAATGATAAAATAATGTGAACCACATTCAAAAGCCTGACGACGTCGCACTTGATGTTGTTGACGTCGTGCACGTGCAGCATCTGCGTCATGTCCTCGGGCAACGACGCGAGCTGCAGCACCAAGTCGCCGGCGCCGCGCAGCCGCTCGGACAGCCGCCCCATGGTCTGGGCACACTCTCAGACCCTGTTAAATGCCCGGTAAAATGTCAAATGTCATGCAAAGTGTCGAAAGTCATGGAAAATGCCCTGGAAAATGCCAGCCGCACACAGGTTACTTTCCAGGGAATTTTACAGTACGTTAGACACTGCGTGACGTTAGACATTTTCCAGGGCATTTTACAGGCTTTGGGACTGGCACCTGCATGCACTGCTCAGTTGGCACGGTGCCAATGGAGGCGAGCAGCCCCTGCCCAGCGTCGTGGAGCGGGCCCAGGGCCTCGGTGCACTTTTCCAGGGCGCTGTCGAACTGCGCCCTGAGCACCTGCTCGCGCTTCCGCTTGAGCTCCTGGAACTTGCCCTGAGAAACAAGGAAACGCGTGCGACGGGGAAATCCTTGCGAGAACTAAATATTTTTTCTAGAACTAACTAGAACATTAAGATAGATTGAAAATTGATAGGAAATGTCGAAAAGCAAAAATTAAGTGGAAATTATTATGGAATTATTATAGTGGGAACTTTGAAAATTATTTGTAAAGATTCGAAAATTCATAAACAATTTAGAAAAAAATCCAAATTCTAAAATTTCATGAAAAACACATCAATATTTAATAACTTTTTGCACAAGGTTTTCCATCGTTAGTTTCGCGCCGTAACCTAAGGCAGCAGGACTTTTCATCATCAAGTAAATAGATTGAAAACTTTTCCATCCTGATTCCTGAACAAAGATTCCAATCCTGAAAAAGAACACGTAACAAAAATCGACTCACGTGCAACTTCTCAGCGGCGCCTCGATCGCCGCCCAATTTGATGAGCTTGAACAATTTGCCGATGCCGTGCTCGCGCGCGTCCATCGCGGGGGCGTCGTGCACGCAGGGCAGCATCTCCATGTCCTGTGCACGTGTGTTTGTGTTGGGTTTTGACGCTTTTCGTGACATTGACTTTTTCCCGGCTATTTTGAATACTTGACTTGGTACACTTTGCACGACATTTGACATTTTGACATTTTCCATGACGTGAGACACTTTGCATGACATTTGACACTTTCTGGGCCATTTTACGTAACTTTGACGCTTTACACGACATTTGCCATTTTCCAGCACATTTTACATGACAGTTGACATTTTGCATGGCATTTTACATGATCTGCGAGTGGCACCTGTTCGAATTGGGCCAGCTGCTCGAGCACTTCCTTGTGCAGCGCGGCCATTTTCTCGGCCCTGTCCGACGACACGCGCCTGGTCGCCTCCTGCGGCCATGCAACCAGTTGTTTACGGGTAATTTACTGTAAAATTAGTTACCGTATTTCTTCTAATAGAAGAGCGCCGTTCTATTTTTGTCGTCTTTTTACCTGCCGTTCTATTGGAGGCTGCCGTTCTATTGTTTTCGTGAGTGCAAAAAACGTGCCAATACCTGCCGTTCTATTGGAGGTGCCGTTCTATTGGGGGTATGCCGTTCTATTAGATGAAATACAGTAACTAAACGGTAAACATTGAATGGCATTAGTGTTTACTGGAATTGGATCTTTGTCAACTGCAGTTGTCAAATATACATTCCACATACCTAACTACCGTATTTCCTCGAAATACCCCCCCTCGAAATACCCCCCCCCCCAGATTGAGTGTAAAGAGAACGTACATGACAAATACTGCAGTTTGTGTTATGCGTAGTGCAGAACACAGGTTAAAACAATGTCGGAATCACGTTACAACAGTGTTTATACCGTCTACATAACCTTATAAATGGCGATTTTTGTTGTATTTTTTGACGTCTGCGTACGTTTCAGACAACAATTTCCTACTGGGATTTGAAAAAATTTCTTATGAAATAATTACCCCCCCCCCTCGAAATACCCCCCCTCGTTTAACCCCCCCCCCCCCTCTCGGGACCACTATGAAACAATCACCCCCCGGGGGGTATTTCGAGGAAATACGGTATACATTCCAGTGAATGGAAATGCGTTTAAGGCTGATTTATTAGTTCGCTGAAATGTGAAATTTCTTGAGATTGGTAAACTAATTAGTGTGTGCAGCGACTATAGAAACAAATACAATATTTAATGTAATTCAAAAGTGTACATTAGTTTGTACAATCTGTTGACTACACATTTCACGGTGATACACGCTACCGTATTTCCTCGAAATACCCCCCGGGGGGTGATTGTTTCATAGTGGTCCCGAGAGGGGGGGGGGGGTTAAACGAGGGGGGGGGTATTTCGAGGGGGGGGTTATTGTTTCACAAGAAAAATTTTGAAAACCAAGTACGAAATTGTCGTCTGAAACGTACGCAAACGTCGAAAAATGCAACAAAAACCGCCATTTATAAGGTTCTGTAGACTAATATTAGTATGTAGATGGTATGTACACTGTTCTAACGTGACACCGACATTGTTTTAACGTGTGTTCTGCAGTACACTGAACACAAACTACAGTTATTGTCATGTACGTTCCCTTTACACTCAATTTGGGGGGGGGGTATTTCGAGGGGGGGGGGGGGGGTGATTGTTTCATAGTGGTCTCGAGAGGGGGGGGGGTCAAACGAGGGGGGGGGGTATTTCAAGGGGGGGGGGGTATTTCGAGGAAATACGGTAAATATTTTTATTTTTCTGTACCCGAATTACGCACGCCTTCACTCTGGGTCAACGTGACGACAATTCGTTACACGACGTTATTCAGCGGGAAAAAAATCACAAAAACTCCTTGTCCAACCTGCAGCCTGCGACTGAGTCGCTTGAGCGTGGCATCGACCTGATCGAGCTGCCTCAACTGCGCCGGCGTCACGTCCGCGGCGATGGTGAACGCGTGCCGCGCGTCCAGCTCTTTGTGTCGCCGCTGCAGCTCGGCCGCCTTGTCCGCGTCCAGCTGCCGCGCGGCGGTGGCGCGAGTGTGCCGCAGCGCCGCGGCGACGTCGGCCTCCAGTTGGCACGCGGCCGCGTCCAGTTGGTCGATCTGGGGGCACTCCCAGAGCCTGTAAAATGCCCTGTAAAATGTGAAATGTCATGCAAAGTGTCAAAAGTCATGTAAAATGCCCGGTAAAATGGCAAACGTACGTTTGCCATTTTACCGGGCATTTTACATGACTTTTGACACTTTGCATGACATTTGACATTTTACAGGGCTTTTTACAGGGTCTGGAACTGGCACCTGGGTGCGCAGCTCGCTCGCAGACAGCGTCACCGCGCCGCACGAGACCGTCGGGCGCGCCTGCGAACACAATGCCATTCGTGAAAACTATTGCATACCGTATTTCCTCGAATTATCCCCGCCTTTTAATTGAACCCCCCCCCCCAAAAAAAAATAAAAATAAACCCCCGTCGAAATACCCTCCGCCTTGAATGATGTACCGGGTGGCCCACGTCAGGCGCACGGTTTCAATTTGCTCGCGTCACGTCAATGTTGAATGAAAACTGCTCAAATTTGGGATGGGGGTAGATAAATGTAACCCATTTGTTGTGTTAAGTGCACGGTTTCAGTTCACAAAAATTCATGTCGGAACGTGAAGCAAAGTTTAATACGTGTTTGAGCGTGGCGCAGGTCAGGCAATCGTCTACCAAAGCACCAATTATTCATAAAAATAGTCCAAATTTGGCATGACGGTAGATAAATGTACCCTATTTAGTATGTTAAGCACACACATAAATATATATATATATATCATTACATTTTCACATTTATCACATCCTATGCAAAACAACGTCACTCCACAGGACCATCCACAATGGGACACATTCAAAAACGTAAATATGAAACTCTTTCACGCTCTGACACGAAATCTTGCGATATGAAACCGTGCACTTAACACCACAAATGGGGTACATTTATTTACCCCCATACCAAATTCGAGCAGTTTTCATTCAAAATTGATGTGTTGGGGGCCAATCAAAACCGTGCGCCTAACGTGGGCCACCCGGTACGTCATGTATTACTGTCAATTAGCAAAACTCGAAGTACTTGGAGGAAATATTGTATGGCAATATGGAATGGTATGGAAATACCTGAACAACTGGCTTCTTCTGCGACTGTTATTTTATTTGCGACAGGCACTACATTCTGGTTTTGCCCATGAAAATTAAATCGAGGCAACCAAATTGAGAAAATTGTGATTTTGCGAGTGACAAGTGACTTACACTCGCAAAACTGAAATTTCAAATCGCCCGCATAAATTTCATCGAATGTGCAAAATCCGGATTCAAATTGCGTAATTATATCGGCGTATGCTTCCTTTTATTTACGTAAATAGTATACCGTATATACTCGAATAATTCCCCCACCTTGAATGATTCCCCCCTTAAATAATTCCCCCCACTTAGACGAGCGAGGAAAAAATAATTCCCCCTCGAATAATGCTCCCCCCCTTAGGCATAGTATAAAGTTTTTGCATCCAATTTGAACAAAAATTACATGTTATTCAGTAAATAAAGCATATTTCATGAAATCAGTTCATGCTTAAAATTTTTGACAAAATAATAATCCACCCCCCCCCCCTTGGATAATTCCCCCTTGAATAGTTCCCCCTCAAAAAAGACTGACGAAAAAAAATTCCCCAGGGGGGGGGATTATTCGAGTATATACGGTGTACATAAGTGCGAATGGACGCACGCACCCGCATGTCGAGCAACGGCTCAAAGTGGTTGCCATCCTTGTGGACCAAGTAGATGGCGCCGTCGCTCTCCGGGGGGTGGGCGCCGGGCAGCCGGCCCAGGGGCTCGTGCCGCAGCCAGTCGAAACGCCCGCTCGCGTCGTTCTGGTGCAGCACCACGATGGGCGTCTGGGGGGGGGGGGGTTGAGATTGCAATTGAGGCGTCAGATTGCAATTGGCTCTGCGCGCACTCGTTTTGACACGAAATTTTGAAAACTCGTAAATTAACTTTGAACGGGTTTGAGTTTCCCACAATGAGTCATTTTTTATTTCCGTCAACTGTAGTTGACGGCCACCTCATTGTAGAAAACTCAAATGCGTTATACGCTGATTTGCGAGTTGTCGAAATTTCGTGTGAAAACTAGTGTGCGCAGGCACATTATAAACGTTGTTAGTCCAAAAACCGATTTCGGGAAAATCGCATTTGATGTTCCATTTCGAATTGTCCGCCGGCGATACGTGTCCAATGAGTGCGCTAACTATCATAAAGTTCCAAATGTTGTCTAGCGGATATAGTGATGGAAAAGCGCCAGAAAAAATGTCGTCGAGCGCCGATGACGCCATTGCACCATTCAGAGACAAGGCGCCATGGCGTGGCGCCATAAAATGGCGCCAGCGCCATGGCACCATTCTATCACTAGTCAGATCAGGTGTCAAAACTGCCTCATGTGACTAGCAAGTCGAGCAGTTTTGTAAGAGGTTGAAAACTATCCCTGTTACATTCAAAATCCAGTGCATTTCCCAGACCCAGTAAAATTGTAAATGCCTGATCTGATAAATTGCCATTTGGACAAGAGCCAGGGAGAAATGGTCCAACCTGGAGCATGGTGGCGGCGGCAAAGATACTCGTGGTGTCCGCCCACTCGTTGCAGCAGCGCTGCTTGTTCAGCCACAGCGGCAGCGGCTTGTCGCAGATGGGCGCCAGCTGCGCGCCGCACCAGGCCAGCTGTCTGCGCCGGTCATCCTGGGCGTCGTCTTGGTGCGCCGCGACCCACTGCGACACTTGTTCGCACAGCTGCAGGGGGTTTTTGTGTCAGGGTGCACTGATACGCACATTTGCCCGTTACGCACATTTGCCCGTTTTTTTCACTTGACACTTTTTCAAGCGATTTTCAGATATGAGTGAAGTGAAAAAAGTTCACTAATGTCATTGCGCAACTTTTTTTCACTTCACTCATATCTGAAAATCACTTGAAAAAGTGTCAAGTGAAAAAACGGGCAAATGTGCGTAACGGGCAGATGTGCGTATTAGGCATGCCCCATTTGTGTCAATTCTAAAGGGGGTGTTTACAGTACATTTAGTGACGACGCGACCATTTTTTTAAAGTGTCATATCTCGATGGAAAAGTTCCCTATTTTCGTGAAAAGGCAGTGAACTATAGATACGTATAGGCTTTAACAAAAAAGTTCGTTGTCGCAAACCGCAACAAATTTGCGACGACGAATTTTTTTAAATAAGTTGTTTATGTATTGTAAACACCGCCTAAAAATACGGCACACGATTTCTTTGATCGCAAACACTGACGATAATTTCTCATCATCAATTATTTGAAGATTTTTTGGGCTTCATTATTTTATCGAATGTGCCGTATTTCCTCGAAATACCCTCAAGGGGTAGGTATATTATTTCGCTGGCAAATTTTGAGGGGGTTTTATACATAAACCGTTTATATACCGTATATCCTCGAATAAGATCCCCCTCGAATAACTCCTCCCCCTTGAATAAATCCCCCTAAAAACTCTGACAAAAAAACTCCCCTTGAACAACTCCCCCTTCTTGAATAACTCCCCACTCTGGGTGAAAAATATGATACAAAATTTACAAAAATGACCGATGAAGATACAAAAGAATGTTAACGTATGGCAGCGACAGCAGATTCATAACGTGTACGCAGTGTGTACACATTTTTGTTGTTGTTGAACTATCAAATACCTGGATTACATGAGGTGACAGAATGCATTCATACAATGAACCAAGTCCAAGTTTCCTGGGAAACAAAAAACTCCCTACCTTGAATAACTCCTCCTCGTTGAATAACTTCCCCCTCAAAAACTCTGACAATAAAATAACTCCCCTGGGGTCTTATTCGAGGATGTACGGTAAGCTGTAATGTGTCCTAATATGTACAACCAATTCATTGTTTTGACATGTGTTCTCGTTCACATGGATCATCAACTGCGGTTTCATCATATACTTTCCATTTACACTATATTTGGGTGGGTGTATTTCGAGGGGGGATGGGTATTATTCCCCAGCTCGCTCAGACCTGAGGGTATTTCGAGGGAGGGGGGGTAGTTCAAGGAAATACGGTACCTACGTTTGCGTTAGTTATGGCTATTTTTTAAAGCTATGCTGATTGTTAGCGTATGATAGTATGTGTGGATACTTTTATCATTCTTTACACCGTATTTCCTCGCCATACCTCCAGAGGATTAATTATTTCGTCGGCAAAATTTGAAGCTCCGTGCAAGCAAGCCAACACCGTAACAAAACCAACCAAATTCCTCAGGAACGGGTGTTGCGATTCCTGTCCGGTTAAAACGACAGCCAGGGACCTGTAAAAACAGGCCCCGCCGCCCTTCACTTTGAACAAGTGGAGCTGGGGCACTTCCAGACCCTGTAAAATGCCCTGCTAAATGTAAAGTGCCATGCAAATTGTCGAAAGTCATGTAAAATACCCCGAAAAACAGCATACTGTTTTTTTACAGTCGTTTTCCATTCAACAAAGAATTTGATGTAAGTTTTGACATTTTACATTTTCTAGGACATTTAGCATGACTTTTGATACTTTCCAGGGTATTTTACACGACTTTGCATGACATTTTCCGGAGCACGCATTTTTCCCTGGGCATTTCATTCACATGACTAAGGCTTTTACCATGGCATGTCACATTTTACAGGGCATTTTACACGACACTCGACATTTGATAAGTCATTTCAAATGAGTATTGACAGTTTTCACATAATTCTACATTTTACATGACTTTAGACACATTGCATGACGTTTGCCATTTTCCAGGGCATTTTACATGACTTTAGACACTTTGCAATTGAACATTTCACAGGGCCTTTTACATGACATGTCACAAATTACAGGGCATTTACATGGCATTTGCCATTTCACCGGGCATTTTACAGGGTCTGAGAGTGGCACCTGGTCTGCGCTGGGCGCGTCGGGCACCAGCTTGGCCTCGGCCGGGCAAAAACCGTTGCCCTGCTGTCGGGCCTGGCGCATCGTCACCGCGCCGATCTGTAAGTGCGTGGTTTTTTTGTGGCTGCACATGCAGTTGGGCGATTTAAGCGGATATTCCGGCCATCGCATCCGGCCTAGGGAAGGAACCGCGCCATGGCGCTGGCGCCTGGCTGACGCTAGTGCCAAAGGAATGGCGCATTTTCCATCACTAATTTGGGCCAATTTTTTGGATTGTTTATTTTCTGGCATACTTAAATATACCGTATTCACTCAAATAATTCCTACAGGGAATTATATTTGCGTCAGTTTTTTTCGAGGGGGGCGGGTGAAATTATTTGTAGGTGGAAATATGGCTAGCCAATCATGCGTAAAAACGTAATGACAATTCTGCGCAGACACTCCGACGACTCGAGAACGACCATGTGTGACCGAATGACGGCCCGCGGTGCACAGGGAAGTCACAGTGAACGTGCGGTTTGCTGTGCACTGCAAATCCGCCAACGAAGCCGCAGCCCCAGGACGGTACGCCCGAATGGACACTACTGCGGCCATGAATTTATTAATTATTTTCTTTTCCGTTAATTGCATAATTATTTCCCGTGTGATGATAATTTTTTCATTTCATGTTTCATTAATTAAGCTAATTAGGTTACCCGCATTTTTAGTTAATTAAGTGATTTCTTTCGTTTTTTTTGAATTGCATTTCCCAATATGTACTTTCGAATGTTATGATTTTTAGGTTTTATCAAACTTACATTTTAATCAAAAGGGTGCAGTGTCTGGGAATGGGTTAGAAAGGCTTTAATGTTTCTAGCTAAGCTAAAAGGTGTTGATTCTGTTAAATGCTTAGACGCCCCGATAGATAACATTCAGAAATTTCCCTGACCAAGTGCATTTTTATTTAGGACTAGGTAATGGGTGGAAAAGTGGCAAACGGCAATTATTGTTGGCATGCGACTGCAAGACACATGCAGAGCACAGTTTACAGTGAAGAGCACAGTAGTGCCAATTAATTATTCCCATCACCCATGGTGATTGGTGAACTCACAAGTGCTAGTGTTTTGTGGCGTGTGTTCAGGCCCGAAGTTCCAACCCTTACCCGGCAATGCAATAACCTTGAACAACCCCCGCAAATGAGCGTTTCTTTCTGTGGCCTTGGTCGGGGCTATAAAATGTTTTTCACCTAAAGGGGCGCAGGTTGATAACACGTGTCACACCACCTGCTCTGGACTGTACCGTAACCGCTGAATAGAAACCCAGTTTACGACACTCACCTTTGAGATAAATTGCATTTTAATTACGTCATTGATAACCACAGTTACTTTACGCTTGATTTAAATTACGTTTGCACCCGTTTATTTAATTAGTTAATTTTCCCGCAGTTAATTAAATTACTTGTGCCTTGTACGCTATGTTAACAGTTTTCCAGTGATCATTGATTTCGCCTTATAATTCGTTTATTACTGTTAATTGTTGTGTCTTTGCTTTAGTATTCATTTCGTTTATGGTAGATTTTTTGGTGATTATAAAACGCGCTGATTTTACATTTTTTTCACCCACTAGAGGCTATACGACTCACTTGAGCTATTGTGAAATTGACTCTGATATATTGCTAAATAAAGTTCCCGTGAATCCAACTTGGTCCCCCTGAAGCATACTAACTGCTTAAATTTTAATTTGAATTTTATTTCGGCTTTACTTTAATTACGGCTTATTAACAATTAATCGAAGTAAACCGCCGGCTGCAGTTACGAAAAGGGATTGGTAAGTTGCCGTGTCCGTCCTCAGGAACTGTCAGGACCCCAAGGGGTACTGGCGCCGTTCCTGATTTGCGTGTAAAATCCCCGTACCATAAAAACAATCATTTATTTAATTACGCACGCAATTAGAAGCGCAAAGGGACCGGAATTTACAATTCTCTGCCGCGGCAAAATCCGACGAGTGGCGTATTTTTGTGGTAAAAACGGAAACTAGTAAAATTAGTAAAAACGTAAAATATCTGACAACTGGTAGCGTAGCGAGTGGTTTCCTAAGCAAGCCATAAAGTTTTCTGTCTGGGGCGCCTGATCAACGCCTCTACAAAAAACGGCTTCACGGATAACGAGTCACCCCAAAGGGAATTGAGATCGAGGGGGCCAGCAAGCTTACAAGGGGACACCATAGAACAAGTTTGGCACGCTGCGTTGGAGAAGCAAAAACAAGCACGAAGACGCGCGCGACAACAGAAGGCTGGGCAAGAAGTGGACGCACAACTTGCGGCAGCTGAGGGTCAAGCAGAAGACAGTGAGTCGAACGATTCGGTTAACCCTGAAACAGACGCGCCAGAAGCGCTAGAGGAGAGTGAAAGTCAACGCTGGTCTGGACAGACAGCTGAGGATACACCGGTAATCAGGTTATCAACGGTTGAAGGCGCAGGGCCTGCGCCAGACAGTTTTAGTCAGTGGAAGACGCCAGCTGTACCGACAGCGGCACGGCAGCTAACGTCCAGCGCAGAAGCTGAAGAAGCGCCTGGGACAAGCAGACAAGCTGCAGGAAAGGAAGCAGGAAAGACAGGTAAGTGGTCTAAGCTTCGGAGGACATTGGGTTGGAGCGCGGGCAGCTCATCCATATCGCCTGGAGTGCGATCGGGTTCTGAAGTCGGTTCAGACGGATACGTTGGTGACAGCGAGCCTCTAGGGCAGCCGTCGATTCAACGTGATTATCCTTTGATTGCAGCTGAGCTTGGAGCTACTGCAGATCAATTTCCCGTGATTGAAAATACTGTAGCGGAATTATTGGAGACAGCGGCGCAGAGCGGAGACACTTCCCCGGCGCTGCAGTTAAGCCCACCGAAGAGCACTTCGACGCCGAGAGATGTGTCAGGCAACAGCAGTCGGAACTTATCGAGCGACCAGTCGAGATCGCAGAGTGCAACTGCAAAGGCTAGATGTCAGTTAATTAAGACTGAAATTTCAAGCAATCCCCCCGTGATAATTATTAGCAGCCCCGCAAGCAGAATGACAAACAATGGCGCGAACCAGACGGCGGCCCCGGCGCTGGAAGACAGATACGCAAAGGTCACTAATGCGAATTTAATTTACCAAGCTACCATAATGGACCTGGACCCGGTGCAAACAACGCCATCCTGTGCACAATGGACACCCAAAAAGGCATGTGAAGCCGCAAAGAAATGGGCAAACATGATGAGTCAGGCGAGACCGGTTGGCGCATTCTCACAGAATGGTGAACCAGGGGATTTGCGTATGGTGACACTAATTAAAATCGCTATGAACTTATGGGGAAGTGACCCAGTCGCCGAGGTACCTAGGGTGGAACATTATCTGCAGGAATTCGAAGCGCACCACAGCTTACATGGCGATGATATAGTTGACCTGACGACGGCGTACCAGCAGCATAATCAAGCCCTACAAAATCAAAATGCGACGCTGGGAGGAAATTCACCGGCCAGTGGCCAGCAGCCGATAGTGCTGACCAATGGTCAAGCAGCGCCTTTACAGTCATCAACGGCACCAGCGGCGCCCCCGTCGGCAGCTGGAACGAACCAGGTGAGAACTGTTACGCAGCGGCGCGCTCGATCCCGTTCGCCAGCATCCTCCAGGAGCTCGTCAGCTACATCTGAAGTGGCGCGGCCCACGGACCCGGGACAAAATTGGCAATTAGAACAAAGTAATGCGGCAGTCATTACAGCCTTAGCACAACAATGTGGATATTTTCGCGGCAAGCCAAATGAGGGTTTCAGGGACTGGAGAAGGAGCTGGGACACGGTATGTGACGCGCTGCGCATAAAACTACAGGAGCGGAAGCCGCTGGTAAAATTGTTTTTGAAAGGCAGTGCCAGAGCCATTTTCAACACTCGATACAGAGAATTGCGTGACCTGAACTACAAGGACATGATGCAAGCACTGGAGAAGTTCTATGAAAATCCAAATGATAAGCATCATGCACAGAGGGAAATTTTTGAGACGCGACAAGGCGCAGATGAGTCGGTACTGGAATGGGCGGTACGTTTGGAAAAATTGATAAAACGCGCTTATCCAGGCATGGGTCATGAAAAACGAGGTGACACATGATAAAATGATGCATGATAAAATTTCATGGAGGACTGAGAAATGAAATTCGGCGCAATGTACCTGTCACGGCGTCTATCACTTGGAAAGAGATGGTTGACAACGCACGCGCACAAGAGAGCTTTCTGGAAGCAGAACAGAGCCAGAATAAGGGAGAAAAATCCAAACAGGATGTGGTTGCCAGCGCTACAGACAAGGTAATGGACAGGTTGATGGCGCTAAACATGCCCGCCATGGCTGGACTGCCGTCCCAGGCCGACAAGACGTTAGAGACAATGGAACAGAAAATGACTGAGAGTGTTGCCAAATTCGACTCGGTGCACCAAGAGATAGCGAAGAAATTAGCGCAACTGGGCGGGCTGGAAGGTAAACTTTTGGGCTTGAATAGGGACCCCCCTAAATTGCCCCCACGAAAATTTGACAAGGGATGTTGGGAATGTGGCTCTGAAGAGCACATCAGATATGAGTGCCCCAAACTAACCCCAGAACAAAGGGAACAGTATTTCAAAAGGAGCCGCGGCGGCGGAGCATCCAGAGGAAATGGACGTGGGCGCGGCGGAGGACAACGTGGTGGCTATCAGGGAAATAATCAAGCCCAAGCGATGCAGCCAGGTATGGTGCCCATGCAATACGCATACCCGCAGTGGCAACCAGCGCAGCCGATGCCTGTACAGCCGGCGCAGACGGTACAGAGGGCTGGCGATATGAACATGCAACCGCAGATGATGGCTTATCAAACGCCGCCAGCTAACTGGATGGCTATGGGACCGGATGGGCGCATGCAACAATATAACATGCAACCGGTACAGGTAAGTAACCCCCACGTAGAGTCGCTGAACCCCACGCGAGTGTCCAGTACGACCGGAATGACCATGCATGTGCGCGAAGATGATCGCTGCATGATGATACGTCCCGTTAATAAGTTAATCCCTGTGATGCAAGGCTTGGAATTAGAAACTGAGGAACCTGACGAACTGGTTCCAGAGTCACCCGAAGAGCAGCAGCGCACTACGGGAATGCATGTGCTCGCGCAGGAGCGGGAATTCTGGATCAAACCGTGGGCATACATGCGAACTGAAAAAGGTTACTTGTTTCGAACTACCTGGCTGGCATTTTTACGCAGGATCGGAATGCATGATTTGAGAGAAACGGACTGCACGCTGTGGCCTAATTGTCCTGCAGACGACCACTCGGACACGTTGACTGAGGTGCCCTTGGACGTGCTCATGAACATCAGTCTAGACCCATTCTTGTACGCCACGCCGGCCGCTCTGCCGCCACGTACTGGCTCCAGCAACCAGATAGACCGGTATATGGGTTTTCTGTCTACTGAGGAAGGGGTGCGCCCTGCGCCGAGCGCATATTCAGAACCCCCCTACATGCCCCAGGTCGCACAGTCGTTGTTTTTTGTATTGGCAGTTGGGTTAATTATAATGGGATTAGCTTTATTGCCGGGCGCGGGCGCGACTACCATGCCCTCGTTTCCACTGCTCTGCAGCGACTTGACGGATCACTACGATTTATACACGTACCCCCCTCTACCAAATTGCACGGCTATTGTTGACACTACGGCGTCATTAGAACGGCTGCGAAAATTGACACTGACAATATACAAGCGAAATATGGTAGAATATCGTGCGGCAGCGCACAGGTGTGTGGCCTCTATCAGAACGGCAAGGACGTATCAGAACTTCTGGGGCGACGTCACGCTGGAAAAGTTTGATTCTAACCCCCGATCTGTGGGCGCCGCCGAGTGCGAAGGCATGATTAAATATCACAAATGCAACAATGGGCCCATGACCCCTGTGAGTGATCTGGACAACGCATGGGACACCCAGTACCCCACCAATGTTAGCTACTCAGGACATGGATTGTACTGTTGCAAATGGGTGAGTGAAACGACGCCACACTGTGGGCTGTTTCGAGGGGAAGTACGAATGAGATATGGAGCCAACACCATGCAAAGCACGCTGGGTGAGGTTAGCAAGTGCAATTATGAAATGGGTGCATGCACGCTAGAAGACGGCAGCCAATTAACATGGAAACCGAACCCGAAGGCGGAATGCCCGTATGAAAAATGGCGCGAAATGCATGGACGCATTAGACAGGATATCTGGCTAGCCGATGATCATACACTATCACTGTCTTTCAGAGCACATGAGGAGGTTGAATCATGCGGCATCAAATTATGGAAATCGGATCAGGATATAGTAGTGGCCCCATTTGAAAAGGCAGTGATTCGAAGCGTCAGACAAAAACGAGCGCAAGGGCGACCCACGCTGGGAATAGTGAGCGCAGGCCAATTAGCAGCCAGCATGCAGGCAGTATACGAAACAGCAGAGCAAACCATGCGTGCACAGGCCGTAGCCACCTGCAAGAATGTGCAACACTTCCAAGAATTTGTGCGCCTGGCTATGAGTGAACACGCCACTACGACAGCCCGCTGGTACATGAATGATAACGAATTAATTGCTAAACCCGCGCCGGACGGATTTTTGGTTCACAAATGTTTCGCGGTAAAAACATACGAGATCATGAAAGAGGAAAAGTCTCCAGAATGCTATGAAACAGTACCTGTGCAAGTTAGTGTACACGGGCAAAATGTGACGTTGCACATGAATAGGTTGACAAACATTTTGCACTTTCAAGCGATCCCGGGATCATGCACCAATGCTCACAATCGTGTGGTAATGTTAAATGGACAGTGGTACAAATATCTACCGGAAGTAGGCGGCCTGGAACATTTACCTATGTATAACACGCACAGTTTCCCGCAGAAATGGCAACAGGAAGAGGTTAAGGATGTGCACCATCAGATTTTTGCCGCCACGACCATGTACAACTTGTCAGAACTATTGCCGACGACCACCCTGAATGACGTATGGCATGCATATTCAATCGTGCGGCAAATTACGCAGGGGGCGGAGCCGAAGGTGGAATCACACATGCAAAGACATCGAACCTTGGCAAAATCGGTATTGGCGCTGGGATGGTGGGATTTTGACACTTGGCGCACCTGGCTGCAATTATGGATTTACTTGATATGCGCTCTAGTCACCATGCAATATTTACTAGCCGCACTCATGGCTGCAGCGCCGGAAACGGCCGTGACTTTGGTGAACCGGGCAAAGGAAAAAATCAAAAGGCGACCAAAGACAGAAGAAAAGTCCAATATCATTGTTGAATTGGCTGAGGACCGCCCTAGCGAACAGGTAAAGGTAAGAACAGTAATTAACCCGTGCGTGGGAATGCCAAGTGGCATGCCCGCACTCACGGGCGCGTGTCGTTTTCCCGCTATACAATACAGTATCAACAGAAAATGCGATCTGGAAGAAGAATCAGTATGCATGATCACCTTCTCGACGGAAGAAAGAGATAACATACATCAAGTAGCCAATCGACGTGAAGAGATCGTGCATGTGTATTACAGCCCATCCATTACCATAACCATCGATGGGAGAGAATATCGAAGATGTCTACTGGACACAGGCGCCATGCGTTCATTATGCAACAGAGACGTGCTGATGCGACACAAGGAAAAGGCTACTAAGCATGATGAAGTTTCACCTATTGGAGCCCTTAGGTGTGCAGCAGACTCGAAACTTTTGGTATTGGGACAGATGGAAGTACCGGTAACCATGGGAAACCACACCTTCGGGATTGTGTTTCAGGCAGTGAACGGATTAGCTGGTGAAATTCTAATTAATGCAGATGTCTTGCGGCACATGGTAGTAGACCTACCTGCAAGGGAATTACGGATCCCTACGGCTAACGCGATAATTCCCTTTGATAACCCAGATCCGGAAGTGCAGCAGCGCAGAATTTACGCTATTGTGAATGAAAAAATAGAAATTCTGGCTAGACATGAAGCGCTAGTGACGGCGAAATTATCTGCCCCCATGGATGAAAAGTTATTTACGGTCATGGGATTGGATACGGTAGGCGAACGCTGTGGAGTTATGGCTGCTTCAGCGGCGTATGAAACCAGTGCCCCCGTGTTTCAGGTGAGATGTGCAAATGTACGAAATCAGCCCGTAGTGCTACAGGTAGGACAGCGCATTGCGGTGGTCGAACCAGTGGATTGCGTGCTGAAAGTGAAACCTGGAGACCCCCCCGCTGAATGGGTGAAGCAGTGCTATGACAGAGATGTGTGTCGACAGGTTCAAGCGACTGAACCTCCCCCCAAAGTAGCCGAAGACAAATTAGGACCCCCACTGCAAGTTGCATGTCCAGATGGACACGTGATGGAATTCACCGTGCCAGAAACTTTGATGGACGAACGCAGAGAGGAACTGAAAAAGGTGATTTTGCAGTACAAAGAAGCTTTTGCCCGACATAAGTATGACATCGGCTACAGCGAATTAGTGGACTACCGGTTGCAATTAGTGGACAAAAAACCAATTGCATGCAGAATGTACCGGTTGAGTCTGGATGATCAGCAATACTTAGAAAATCATTTGAGATGCCTCATCGAGCACGACATTGTGGAACCCAGTACGAGCCCGTATTGTGCCCCCACGTTGGTGGTATCCAAACCGGATGGATCGAAGCGGATGGTAATTGATTACAGACGCCTGAACGCTGTTTTGCACGCTCCCCAATTCCCATTACCCCGCTTAGATGAAACAGTTGAATCTTTATGTAGCTGCAAGTATTTTTAGCAGTGCCGATATAAATCAAGCTTTCTATAACATTGCTTTGCATCCAGACGATCGACACATCACGTCATTCAGAAATGTTTTTGGACAATTTCAGCTGAAACGTTTACCCATGGGATTAAAATGCTCACCTAGTTTAGCGCAACGCTGTTTTGAATTAGCTATGGCCGGTTTGATACATCGAAATGTGTTATTATACATCGACGATTTACTAATTTATAGTGCAACCTGGGAAACCCATTTATATGACATAGGACAGGTGTTAGAAAGATTAATTAGAAATAATTTCAAAATTAGTCCAAAAAAGTGTTTTTTCGCACGCGTCACAGCTGTACGTTTTCTAGGATTTATGATTGGACGTGACGGCGTGTGCGTACCGGACGATAAACGACACATAATTCAGGACTGGCCGGTACCCACTACCGTAAAAGAGGTCAAGGGTTTTCTGGGAGCTATCGGTTTTTTCAGACGCATGATTCACAGATGCGCAGAGTTAGCTGTACCTTTGTCAAATCTCACACGTACGGGACCACGAGAAAATTATAATAGCGACACCCCAGTAGATTTGACATCGAAACCCAAGGCACTGGAGGCTTTTCATAAGCTCAAGGAAGCATTGCTAGGAAGCCCATGTTTGCAATTTCCCGACCCTAAACGCATGTTCATAATTATCACAGACGCCTCTAAAATCGCCGTTGCAGGCGTACTGGCACAACGAGCAGAGGACGAGAAAATACTAAATGCATGTGCTTTTTACAGCCGGAAATTAGGCGCAACCCAAAGCAAATGGCCAGCGATCTCACTGGAAGCATGTGCAATCTACGAAAGTATACGTAACTGGCATTGTTATCTGGCGGGACGGCCCTTTGAAGTCTGGACTGACGCCAAGAGTATTTCGTGGGTAAAAAATCCCAATTTAGAGACTACCCCGCACGCCATGTTACACAAGTTCGCTTTAGCAATTACGCCGTACCAAATCACGTTTAAACACTTGAGGGGAAAAAGCAATGAATTAGCAGATGCATTATCTAGAAGACAAGACGCACCAGTGGTATTCGACGAGAAAAAGGACCTGGATGAGGCTTTTGAGCAGTTCGCACAAGTTACGTGCCGTGAAATTGCTATCCCACACGATAAGCAGGTTACGGTAGCTGCGGCGAGCAGGGCAGCGTACCAACCAATCAGCGAACGAAGCGGCGTAAACGAGGAGGCGGAGTTACTGCGACCAATCAGCGACCGGACGCGCGGGCGAAAAGAGGCGGAGTCACCCGGGCTGCGAGAGCGGCAGCGGAATGCGAAAGCGCCTGGAACTGGAACAATGGCTGGTGGTTCAGGAGCCGGAAATGAAGTTGTTCCGGGTTTAACGAGTGTGACCAAGCGCAGTACAATCATGGCGCTACCCCCCATGACTTCGGTTGACAAATTGAAGCGACTACAAGCAGAAGAACCGTATATAGCCACAACTATAGAAGTGTGTCGCGCAGATAATTTTTACAGCGCCGCGCCGTATTTTATTGACCAATACGGTTTGTTACGTCGCCAAGCGGGAACGTCCCAGATACCAGGTATACAACTATACGACCCCGTTTGTATTCCATCGGAATTAGTTCCATTCGTGTTAGAATTAGCTCACAATCACCCCACGGCGGGCCATTTAGGAATAATAAAAACATTTGAAAGATTACAGGAATTCGCGTGGTTTCCAGGAATGCGGCCGGAAAGTGCGCGTTGGGTTGCTACTTGCCCTTCGTGCAACGCCAAGAAAGGTCTCAGAGCGGCAATGCGAACTCAAATGGTGTGCCGCCAGGTAGCCAAAAGGCCAGGTGATGTGATAGCAGTAGACGCAATAGGACCTTTACTAAGCCCATCAAGTCCAAGGAGACAAATACACACGGTGCCTGCGGCGGTGGAACCATCCCCCCGCGACAACTTTACCGCGCGCAGCAGATGCAAAATGGACCGGAAATCTACCCCAGCAGAGGAAAATTCGAAGGTTGGGTAGACAGAGTGTACATTGACTCGGGCGCCGACGGGCATGTTGAGTATCAGTGCCATGTGAGAATTTCTGAGCAAACGATGGCGATACTCAGCGAAAATGAGCAGTGGGTGAATGCGGATGAGGCCTATCCGTATTTTTACTATTCAAATAAGCGGGCCAAGGCGGCCAGGGACAAACGGACCACCCAGCTGGTGGATTTGTGCGCGAGAATTCAGAAGCAACACCCTTCGATGTTTTTGCCCCTGGTGCGCCACGGAATGCGTTTCTCGGCGACCGCAATCGCACAGAAAATAGAAAACCCAAGGTACTGGGAGTTCACCGGCGTCGCGATATGGGGTAATCAGACAAAATGCCCCTTAAACGTTGCCGCCCCAGTGGTAGTGAGTACGCAGGGCACGCGGCGCGTCACTCAAGCGGCACGTACATTGACGCGCGGCGACACTTCCGGCTACCAGCCCTATACGAGCGACTGGAAAACAGCGCGGCTGCGGGCGGCCTTTACGCCGTCGAATTACAAAAATCTGGAACCGCTGGGCGCGGCGGAGCGGGGCGATGCCGGGCCGGAAAAATTGGTCATTTTACACAGAGAATATGTGAGTGACAGCAGAGTGGAAAATTTGAGTGCTGGACAGTTGGGGCTGGCCCACGTCGAGTATCACGACTTGAATGATTTGGACGTGTTTGGCGACGAATTCTACGGCCATGCGTACTGGCTGCAGGTCGCCACTGCCGAGGACATCAGCACAACGGGCATCCAGCCGGACACAGAGAACCGAGACAACATGGACGCATTTCTCAGGTATAAATTGAGTATTTTAGCAGCGGCCCACTGCTATAACGAGTCATTTTTGCGGTTTCGGGCGAAACGCGCAACGGATGTGTGCGCACATGTGTTCTGGGAGCACACGCCGCAGGGCACTGCATGCGACATTATGGTGCGCCGCCCGGACCCAGAAGAATTACAAGCTGACACTTTCGAAGGACCAGAAGAGCAGCGCGTGCGTTTGCTGGAGCAGGTAAATACGCAGACACAGCTGTTGAACCAGGCGACGCCCATGTCGGTGTTGAGCTTGGTGCTGGCCAGACCAGATGAAGACAAACCAGCGGCGGGCAGCCCCAATCTATCAGTCAGAATCACTAGTGTGGAATCAGAGCCAACCACTACAATGCTGCATGCAAAATTGGACATGGCGGCATCGCAGTCAGCGCTGCCCCGTACTCTGGAGAGTGGAAGATACATGGTGCGCGGCTCAAACGACTCGCCCAACTATGACCGAACCATGCGGTCACTGCAAGCCGCCCTGAACAAAGCGCCGGTCGGCTGGGTGCCAAAAGTGGTTCAGGGCTCAAAAGTACTCACCCTGGAGGCGCAAATCCAATTAGCAGTGATATTGAATTTGCGTCTGCTGGATGACGAAACTGACTGGGCGCTAATTAGCCGCGAGGCTAATGAGTTGTACGAATCACTGTTCAGAGGAAAGAACGAACAGATGATTCAGGCCAAATTAGTTGAGTTTTTACCGCAGCAGGGACAGGTAGAAGTTTTAGGAGCTGTGATCACAGCAGTGCGAATGCGCAAACCCCTTTTGATTATGTGTGACTCGCCTTTCGGGTCCGGGAAGACGACCACACAAAATCAACTGGCGTATGTGTGCTCACGCGGCTATAATTATTATAACTCGAGACCCAGGGTGCGCGCGGGCTCCGACTTGCCATCGGACAAGCAGCCGAACGCCAAATACCATTCGACGCTCATCACATGCACGGTCAACTCGGCGGCCGACGAAGGCGCGCGCAGGGCCCTGACCAATCTGAATAAATTAGGGCAGCGGGATATTTTTGGGGCTTTGGAAGTTTTGTTGCGGGAGCGCGCGAAATGGACCGCTATGGCTGATACGCCATTTTCTGAAATGCAAAAATTGGAGGGTTTTGAAGAATTTTTGAAATTAAGAGCGGCATTTCCGGTGCGCGTTTTGAGCCCCATGTGGGAAACTGACCCCACTTATAACACCACCCCCGCGACCCAATTGCCAACCCTGCACACCCTAGCACAGCGAACCGGCCACAACATCGTCCGCCTCAGCCCCGAATGGACGGCAGCGCTGGAAAAGTACGACGGCGCCAAGAAGGACTATGAGCTGGTGGACGAAATTATCAACAACTGCACGGACAACGCCGTTATACGAGCACAGCTGACCGAACAAGTGCCATTTCTCACCGCCGAAGATGGAGACGAGCAGCCATTCGATGACTTCGAGGCAGGCGTGGCGGGCGCCCGGGCTGGTGAGGCTAGTTTAGCTGACCAGGGATTGTGGGGTAAAGTGCTGCGTAGGGCGCTGTCTAAATATGTCAGGGCTACGGTCAGGCTGCACCGGGTGTTCTTGGAAGTGGTGCAGCCCGGTCAAATCCATGTCACTTTAGACTCCGCCCACGACGCCCGCATAAAAAGTGTGACTGCGTGTGCGGTAATTATTGACGAAGCGTCTTTGGCGTCTGACGCGGCCGTAATTAGCGTGGTTCAGGCGGCTCAGCTCCCAGTGAACGGCATGCTACTTCTATTTGGGGACAGTAAACAACTGACGCGTATGATTCGCGTGCAAGACTGGGTGGAGCCTGTCCTGAAACCCGACCCCACCCTCATTGATAGGCTCACACAATATCAACTATGTCCCGTGGTTCACTTGGAAACAGTGTTCCGCGGGCATCGCCAGCTCATTCAGGCTAACTCTGTGGCGGCGTACAATGGACTGCTACGCGCCTACAACGACACCGCAGCGCACGGCGCCACCATGTTGCCCGCGCCTGGCGACTTCGAGGATGGCGTCATGCTGTCGTCGACGTTGGTGCACCAGGGCTGCGAATCAAAAGAGGGCATGCCCATTATCAACAGGAAGGAGCTGCGCATCATCCTGCACCTGTACGATTACCTCGTGGCCACGGTGAAAGAAGATCCCACCCTGCCCTGGGCAGATCTCACAGATCCCGCTAGTTTGCTAATTGTGTGCTTTTATGCGGCGCAAACGCGCGCCCTAATTAGTCGACTAGTAGCCCATACAGAACACGACGCGGCCTACTGGGCCACCCGCGTAATTACTGCCGACAAAGCACAGGCCCGGGAAGCGGAAGTGGTCATCATTTCCTGCGTGCGCGGCAGCCCGCCAACCGACTCCGCCCAGCTGGATGCCGACCCCAAGAAGGCGTACGGTAGAGTTGGATTTGTAGCGGAATTGCCCCGGGGAAACGTAGCCACCTCCCGCGCCAAATGTGTGCGCATCGTGGTGGCCAATGCCGAGACCATGTTGTGGTCAACCTTCTTCCACCGGTTCCTGACGGTCGAGCACAAAGCCGACCGGATTTACTCTTACGAATCGGGCCAAATCTGGGGAAATGTGTTGGGATTTTGGCCACCGGAATGGCGCCCGCGGGCTGACTTGAAAGAACTAGTCGGATCGGATAGATATCCGGCCCTTGAAGAAGAACTGCAGGCGGAATGTTTATCCGATATTGAAACCGCCACCGCGGGCTCTGACTCCTCCGCAGACACGCGGGAGGAAGGTGTGCCGGTGTTGGAGGAAGTGGTGCCCGTTGTTGAGCCAGTTTACCGCCCTAATGAAGAATACTCCCCCATTAGCAACGACATGGCGGCCATGGCACTGCAGAACGTAGCCGAGCCCCCCTCGCCGCCGCCCGAGCACCACGACGCGGTCGAGGCCATCCCACTGCCACCGGAGGAGGCTCCAGCGCAACAGGTAGAACATCACATGGAAAATGGTAATTGTGAAAATTGATACGAAACAATCTTTCGCCTAAACCAATTATAAAAGTTTCAAGGTATAATAATTTATGCACAACTTTCGTCATCAGGAGAAACAGACAACTCTGTAACAAAAAATCAGTAATTAAAAAACATACTTGTTAATATTCCATGGAAACAATTAGAAAATCTTGTCGACGATCAATTTTCACACGCACGGACTGCGACATGTCGGTCGAGCAGGTAACGTGGATGTTGATTCCAAACTGCCCATCCAACAATGGCACGATGCTGTGAAATAACACAGATTAGTGGTCTGATTAATTAGTTTCCAAAAAACAAAAAACAAAAAACTTTTCTCACATCGAGCCCTGAGCGGGAACCAAAATTTCAAAGTTTCGAGCACAAAAAGCCGGCACGGCAGAAAGCTGATGCCATAATTCAAATGAAGACGAGCCATATTTGCACCCCCAGGGCATATGACTGCCACAGCCATCCACCGAAAAATGCAGAGAAGGCATGATTTTTGAATAATCAAAAAACGGTGCAAAACACTTTTTCTGAACATGTCGTTTTTAGCACGGAGGTAAAAAATTTATGGCTGGTGGGATTGTAGGTGGAAATATGGCTAGCCAATCATGCGTAAAAACGTAATGACAATTCTGCGCAGACACTCCGACGACTCGAGAACGACCATGTGTGACCGAATGACGGCCCGCGGTGCACAGGGAAGTCACAGTGAACGTGCGGTTTGCTGTGCACTGCAAATCCGCCAACGAAGCCGCAGCCCCAGGACGGTACGCCCGAATGGACACTACTGCGGCCATGAATTTATTAATTATTTTCTTTTCCGTTAATTGCATAATTATTTCCCGTGTGATGATAATTTTTTCATTTCATGTTTCATTAATTAAGCTAATTAGGTTACCCGCATTTTTAGTTAATTAAGTGATTTCTTTCGTTTTTTTTGAATTGCATTTCCCAATATGTACTTTCGAATGTTATGATTTTTAGGTTTTATCAAACTTACATTTTAATCAAAAGGGTGCAGTGTCTGGGAATGGGTTAGAAAGGCTTTAATGTTTCTAGCTAAGCTAAAAGGTGTTGATTCTGTTAAATGCTTAGACGCCCCGATAGATAACATTCAGAAATTTCCCCGACCAAGTGCATTTTTATTTAGGACTAGGTAATGGGTGGAAAAGTGGCAAACGGCAATTATTGTCGGCATGCGACTGCAAGACACATGCAGAGCACAGTTTACAGTGAAGAGCACAGTAGTGCCAATTAATTATTCCCATCACCCAGGGTGATTGGTGAACTCACAAGTGCTAGTGTTTTGTGGCGTGTGTTCAGGCCCGAAGTTCCAACCCTTACCCGGCAATGCAATAACCTTGAACAACCCCCGCAAATGAGCGTTTCTTTCTGTGGCCTTGGTCGGGGCTATAAAATGTTTTTCACCTAAAGGGGCGCAGGTTGATAACACGTGTCACACCACCTGCTCTGGACTGTACCGTAACCGCTGAATAGAAACCCAGTTTACGACACTCACCTTTGAGATAAATTGCATTTTAATTACGTCATTGATAACCACAGTTACTTTACGCTTGATTTAAATTACGTTTGCACCCGTTTATTTAATTAGTTAATTTTCCCGCAGTTAATTAAATTACTTGTGCCTTGTACGCTATGTTAACAGTTTTCCAGTGATCATTGATTTCGCCTTATAATTCGTTTATTACTGTTAATTGTTGTGTCTTTGCTTTAGTATTCATTTCGTTTATGGTAGATTTTTTGGTGATTATAAAACGCGCTGATTTTACATTTTTTTCACCCACTAGAGGCTATACGACTCACTTGAGCTATTGTGAAATTGACTCTGATATATTGCTAAATAAAGTTCCCGTGAATCCAACTTGGTCCCCCTGAAGCATACTAACTGCTTAAATTTTAATTTGAATTTTATTTCGGCTTTACTTTAATTACGGCTTATTAACAATTAATCGAAGTAAACCGCCGGCTGCAGTTACGAAAAGGGATTGGTAAGTTGCCGTGTCCGTCCTCAGGAACTGTCAGGACCCCAAGGGGTACTGGCGCCGTTCCTGATTTGCGTGTAAAATCCCCGTACCATAAAAACAATCATTTATTTAATTACGCACGCAATTAGAAGCGCAAAGGGACCGGAATTTACAATTCTCTGCCGCGGCAAAATCCGACGAGTGGCGTATTTTTGTGGTAAAAACGGAAACTAGTAAAATTAGTAAAAACGTAAAATATCTCACATATTCATGGGGGGGGGGGGTAGAATTTCATCGTCAAAATTTTCAAGCATGTTTCTATCAATTCATTGAATGAAATATGCTTCATAAAAAATAATTCATCGATTGTTTTTAAAGATACGAGCAGTATTTATTCTTCCATCGGTGGGGGGGGGATTGTGCAAGGAGGGAATTTTTTCACCACTTGTCTAACGGGGTGGAATTATTCGACGTAGAGGGAGAGTAAAGACGGTAAATCCCCCGAGGGAACGGGTGAATTCAAGGGGGGGGGTGTAATTCAATGTAATACGGTACATATAATCCAAAAACCTCTCAGTTCACCACGGTCAACTGACCGTGAACTCCCTCCCCTGTTGACCCAACGTGCCGCCACACTCGTCGGTCAACTGCAGCAAAGCGGCGATGGTGTTGCCGCGCCACCGGTCGTCCACCCAGCGCAAGTGCCGCTGCGCGCTGGCGTCTTGCAGCGCGGCCTCCCCGTGCAGCTCCGACGGCGCTTGGGGGACGGGCGGCGGCAATGCACTGCCGTCGGTGGACTTGGTCTGGGGGAGGGGGGGGGTTGATTTGAACGACCATTTTGGAAGTGAGAAGTGAAAGTGAAACTTTTTAGTTCTCATTTTTCACTTTTCATTTTACTTCGCTTCTAACTTTTAGTCGGCATTTCGCTTCTCACTTTTCAAAATGTTTGTTACAGTTCCACTGGCGGAATCATTAACTCCATGTCCATATACCTACACTAGTGGCCAGAATAGTTGAGACTCTCCACCGCCGTCTAATAAGGGAAATTTGTTCAGTTGAGGTCCGACCGTGTTCGCGTGCACGTCACTCCTCAACCGCTCAGCGAAAATTCTTGATATTTGAATTTAATGTAATTTTGAGTTGGGGCTAAGATGAAAATCGATGGCATCTTTCTACGGCTCCCCTGACCCAAGATAGGGTGGGTCTGAAAAAAAGTAAATTTTTCTTAAAAAAATTTCGGTGTCGCCCAGAAATAACAAAATTTGCATGTCAAATCAAGAAGAATGTTTCAAGGGGGGTCATTCAAGGGAGAATCATTAAGCAGGATTTTTTTTTCGTCAAAGAGGTGAATACCGCGTAATATTATCCCCTCAAATATTATCAATGTAATTGAGGCGTCGAATTCTAAAAGTCGACAAGCCCAAAATATGAAAATTTCGAGTTAGGCCCGGAAACGTCATCTGGGGCTACTTCCGCACATTTTTCATCATTTTCCATAAATTTTTTGACCTCACATGCCCATATGGCATAGTGCCAAATTTGACATTTTTTGGGAAAAATGCAAAAAAAATCTGGGCAAGAAGTCGACAAGTCCACTTAGTTTTGGGCTAAAAGTCGACAAGTCCATCCTCCGCATCCTTTTTAATGGGAAAAAACGCAAGAAATGTGATAAGTCCACTGTGGACACCGATTTCTAAAAGTCGACAAGTGCATAAATTTCCCATAAGGCAGGACCAACGCGGGCGGGAACAAAAATGTTCTCGCGTGCAAGAAGGCGACAAGTCCATTTCCCTCCCAAAAACAGTTTTGCTCTGACCGAATGGAATTTTTTGGACACCCCATTTTTCACATATACGTTGAGATTAGGAGCTGAAAATTTGACACTTAATTGTCAACATATGGAATTTAATGGAAAGCATGAGAGAGCCAAATTGGACACGCACCTAGGGCCTGGAATTGGGTTTGAAGCTTAAAATGCGATTTACTCAAAATCGCATTTTGTGGACTTATCGACTTTTAGAATTAGACGCGTCAATTATTTTTGTGCAACATTTTTTTGGTTCATTATTCCGATGGCATGTGGTAGATGTTCGTGCAGAGTGCCATGAACAAAATTCAGGCCCCCTTCCGATCAGAGTTGTCAAAAGTATTGAACATTTTGAAGTATTGAAAGTAAACGTAGACATAAAGTATTTATTTTTTACTCACCCCCCCCCCCCCCCCCGCATGAGTAAACGTGAGTAAAACACTTTTTTCCCTGGAAAACGTACAAGTGAGTGTTTTTGAGAAATTTTGCTTCAATTTTTACTTAAATTCATTTTTTCCCGATATTTTTGCGCAGTTTCACCTTCAAATTTGCTTTTTTCAGCTTTTTTTGGCTACATAAATATAGTATTAGGTATATACCCATTATTGCTATTTTGTGCCTACACACACTAGTTTTCACCGTGACTTCGTGGGAAAACTGAATTTTTTTCAAATGCAAATTAATGAACAGTGTTGAATGTTTTGATTTTATTCAAATTAGAATTTAAATTAATGAAAGTTAAAATTTGAATATTTCAAAACTGAAAGACATATAGCATACAAAAAGAGTATGCTGGATGTCGCCATGTGGCCATTTCAGTTTTCACATCGGTCACGGTGAAAACTAGTGTGTGTAGGGCCATTTATCCATTTTAAGCATTTTTAAATATGTTTTCTGTAAACTCGGCAGACATGAAACGAATCAGGTATTCGGCCCTTGGTTACCAATGACGTATCTTTTTTAATTCGAACTTGAATGGACGGATTCCATTCGGTTCACGATACTTTTAATTCAATCCAACTTTTTATGCGAGAACGAGATGAGTTTGATAGACAAATCGTTATAGAAAGTCAGATTGTAAGGTCTTAGGTCGGATCTTATCGTCGCAGTCTCGACGAATTCCTTTAAAAAAGTACGTATGAACTTCCCAGTGCATCCAAGTTACCTTTGCGTTGAATACGAATGAGGTAAAAGACGCTAGATTTCCGCTCTCGTCAACGAAAATGACCGCGGTATCCAATTAAATCAACATGTGTGTCAACTCGTGTGTGCGCCGCCATTAGCGACCAATTGCGTTCGCTTAATCGCATTCCGCAGCCATTTTTGGTGACGCAGACGGAAATCCTGCATCTTTCATACTGGGTAACATTCTCTCAAACGGTAACTTGGACGAGTGCCAACTACGAATATACGCAGTTGTACGAAAATCCCGTAGAGCATTGACTTCCATAATGTCCGTCGAGTTTACTCGATTACTTTCAAAAAGGTATACGTAAAAACGAGTACACTTACTTTTTCCGGTGTAACCGTAAACGTTTTTACTCTGTACTCGAGTATACGTATTTATCGAGTAAACGTAAATACGTTTAACAACTATATGCTTCAGATGCCCCGCAGCTGAGCGATCGATAAAGAAAACAAACCGGGAAAAAAAGCAATTTTCGAACCGACCTTGGTACCTTTGTGGCCCAGTTCTTCCTGGGCGATATCTCGCCGTTACATTGCTGAAAACGGTTTCGATTCGCAAATTCAAATTAGCTAGATTAAGCTTGAAGCTTGGGATCGCACAGCGTAAACGCTGAAATTCGTGACGAGAAATCGAGACGATTGACTATTTTGCAACTTTTGCATGTGTTACGTTTCGTTTCGCCATCTTGATGTTCAGGCAATGTGCGTTGGCACTTGAGCACTTTGTTTGTGGCACTTGACAACTTTCAAGTATTATCTCATTGTGGCTGGGGAAGTGTTACCCCGGATCCCTTACATTAGAGTAGGGTAGCAACCCCCAAATTGCAATTTTTCGTTTCGCTCAGATCAGAAATTATTAATTACGTGATATCCAAATTGATTGATTTCACAAAAAAAAATCGAATATCCTTCTCGCGCATGTATATAGCATGTTCATCGAAATTCGTGACAAATTTTTATCCGTCACATATGTCTGAAGTTGCAACTGCATTTTTTTGTATTTAACTCGCAGGTATTTTTGGTAACTCATAAATCATTCATAATTAGTATTAATCCCAGCCACGTGTGCCAAGGCATTTTTCATGACGTTTGACATTTTGCATGCCATTTGCCATTTTCCTGGGCATTTTATATGACCTTAGACAGTTTGCATGACATCTGGTAAATTTCCAGGACATTTTACATGACTTTAAACACTTTCATGGCATTTGACATTTTCAAATGCGTTTGACATGATATGTCACATTTTACAGGGCATTTTACATGACACTCGACATTTTATAGGTCTTTTAACATGATTATTGACATTTTTTTACAGCAATTTACATTTTACATGATTTTAGAGACATTGCATGACATTTTCCATGTTTCAGGTTTTCCATTTTACATGACTTTTTACACTTTTCCTCACATTTACCATTTTACAGGGCATTTTACATGACATGTCACATTTTAAAGGGCATTTTACATGGTATTTGCCATTTTACAGTGTATTTTACAGGGTCTGCATGCGGCACCAAATTATTTCCGCTTTTGCCCTTGGCATTAAACAGTTTCATTGCGTAAATATGTTCTTTCTCTACCAATTTCCATTTCATTTAGATCCCCACAATTGCATTACCGTAGTGACTTTATTCATCAAAATACGGTAGCACTCTTAAGACAGGTGCTGTCCGATCGGTACAGCCAGCCATCGTTTCAGACAATATGCAACATTTTTTCGCGTTTTCCAGTGTGCGTTAGTGAGCAAAACCTAGATCTATTACTGTTGGTCATTCTAACATTTTTTATCACTGTTTTTTTTTCTGATAATTCGCGACACAGGTATTTTGAGTACCATGTTCTTTGCGTTTCTGCCCCTCATTTGCCCCCCCCCCATAAATTTGTGATCACTGATTTCATCGCTTAAAAAGTCACTTAAATTTCCCAAAAAAACTCTACCCGGTAAATCGATATTCAGGCTCAATCACGCCATTTGAATCCATTACTTAGCAGTCAAGTGTATGTAAATAGGGATGTATTTACTTGGTTGGTCTGTTCCGAAATAATTGGGACAGTGGTGATCTTCGCACTGGCCTAAAGGTAACAGTCAATATTATACACTTCATTGTTCTCTGTTTTGATGTAAAACTTGTGGAGTTGTGTGAAAATGGCCATAGACTTATTTCATTTCATATTTACAATATGAAGAAATGTGATGAAAAAGTGCTATGAATGAATTCCATGTCAGGCACTAAAAATGCCATTGATGTTTATTCCATCCAATTTGTACAAAGCATTGAACTTTGTTCAAACTTTATGTAAATGTAAAGTATTGATTTTTTACTCACCCCCTGATTACAGAAAATGTAAAGTAAAATTTTTTACTTATGGGTAGGGATGAAAAAAAACAATGTTTTTTTCAATGATCCCATTTAAAAACAACAAAATTTTAAATAAAAAGCATCGTTGAAAAAATAAAACCTGTTTTTTTTTCAAAAGCCTTTGATATGGTTTTGGTTATTTACAGGTATATTACACAAGTGAAAGTACTTTGTGATGTTATATATAACCACATAGAATAACTGTCGAGCCATGGGATACCATAATACGTGGTGATTTTTGTCAAAAATTGTTTGTTCATTTGTTAACTAATTATGTTTATCACTTTTTGTCAAACATTCATGACTTTGACAAAGTGAAGTTTGGCATGGAATAGTGCTTCAATAAGGTTTTAAAAGCAGGCCAATACATTGGCAGTGGTGTTTCACACTGTATGTGGGGGCACATTGGCTGGATATTATATACTACACTAGCATATTATGGCTTTTACTGTATTTCTTCTAATAGGATGGCATACCTCCAATAGAATGGCACCTCCAATAGAACAGCATGTTTTGGCACTTTTTTTGCACTCATGAAATTAATAGAATGGCAGCCTCCAATAGAATGGCACCTCCAATAGAACAGCTGGTAGAAATATGTTTGAAGAGTGTCAGAACACCCAAATATTAGAAAAATTGGTGGTGAGAACATCGAAGGTGTTCAGAACTATGATTTATGGTTATTTTCACATTAGGTTTTGTTTGAATTGATGCTCTCATAGTAAAATGTTACTCATTTTTCATAAAAATACTATGTTCAAATGATAAAACAACTGAAAAATATTGGTGAAAAAATAGAAGGGCAGCCTCCAATAGAATGGCACTCTTCTATTAGAAGAAATGCGGTATCACCCCTATTTTCACTCAAATCACTAATTTTGACATATTTGGCTCATTTTTTTCTTCAAATTCACTATTTCATAGTTTCAGCCTATTTTCAGCTATTTTTGTTTATATACCTATGTTTGGCCTTTTTCCTATTTTTTTGCTTTTTCTCCCTTCTATGCTTTGCTAATGCCTTGATATAAAAGCCTTAAAATCTTAGATACATTTTATGTACTCAAGTACTTTGAAAAAATATATGTAAATGCGAGTACAGGTACTTTAGTCAAAACAAATGTAATCATATTTAATCAGTACTCGAGTACACATATTTTTGAGTAAACATAAATAATTTTTAACAAATATGCATGTGTGCAGATTTTGTTTCCATTGCCCCAGCGGTAGCCTCAGAAATGACACTGTCTCAATATTTCTGGAACAGATTGGTAGTAATGCGCGCGCGGCTGCGGTAGTGCATTCTGATTGTGGCTGTGATATGTGCGGCTGCATCCATTAGGTTTGCGTAATTTGTGTGGTTGCCTTGGTTTGCCTTCTCAGATGGGGGCCGTCTCTGCAAGTACTTTGGATCTTTAAGTTTGTAATTTCCGTTGAATGTGTGAAAAGGTCATTTTCGTTGAATGTGTGAAAAGGTATCTTAAAAAAAATTTTTACACCAGATTTCTAAATTGCTAGCAGTTACACGGAACAACTGACGCATCCGATCGAAATTCGTCAATTTGTCTGCTAACACATTCAAATTCTAAATGTGGACAAGTAATAGGAAAAATGTACCTAAGTGGCAAGTGGATCGACGGGTATTTTTGTTTACAAAGTGGTACTTTTTGGTTACTTTCCCCCGATTTTACACATAAACCCCATACTGTTATTATCACTTTTCCATTTGCTGAATTTGGGCTGGGAAGATGTTAGGCATTAAATTTTGATAGTTGAGATTTGAATTTTTTACCGCGTTCATATTTTTTTTGTGCTTGTTCGTGTACCCCGTTGAATGATTCCCGGATGCGAAGTTGCGTTGCCGTACTTTTTGTTCGATATTTGAAATTTTTCTTTGCATCTAAGGGGTAAAATAAATACATATTTGCTTGAAAAATTCCCCCGGGGAATTAATTTTTTCGTCAGACTATTTGTTTGAGGGATGAACTATTCAAAGGGGTAACTATTCGGGGGGGGGGGGGGTATTATTTCGTTAAGATTTTCAAGCACGTGTCAATCAACTCAATTCACGAAGTATGCTTTATTAACAAAGTTTCGTAATTTTTATGTAAAGTATTTTCACTGAGTTGCCACTGAAGAGACCCAGCTCAGTTAGACGCTAGTCTAGCAATATGGGTCGAAACCAGGGTTGGTTTTAGTAAAATTCTTTTTACTAAAATTGTAGTAAAAAGAATTTTATTTTTATTTTATTCTTCAATATTCCATTTTATTTTTATTTTATTCTACAAATTTCCATTTTATTTTTATTTGTTTTTTTTTCCTGAGATTTTGCCAACCCTGGTCGAAACTAGCGAGTGAAATATCCAAACATTTAATTTGCAGGTCGTTTCACCGTCGATAGTATAACGTCCTGGCAACCTCCCTACGGCAATACACAGCTCAGCTGACGTTCTGGCCGCTTTAACTCGGGAATGTAAGCCCCGCCCACATTTCACTGGGAGTTGTCGCTGATTGGACAACGGCAATCCCAGGTACTCGGGTAAGATTGTGACTTGTATTCGTTTAGCGATGTCGGTGCATGGAAATTAATTTCAATGTTGTGGCTTTTCCAGGGGTGCCCTGGCGCCAGTTCCGCAAATTGAGAAGTGAGAAGTAAAATGTCAAATGAGAAGTGAATTGAGAAGGAAATTGGCAAAAGCGACGGGAAATTTCTTTTTATTTTTCACTTCGCTTTTGCCTTTCACTGCTTTTGCCAATTTTCTTGCCATTTCACTTCACTTTTGCCAATTGGCTTCCCACCCGTCGGGGTTTGGTCTCTCTGGCAGATGTCCAAGAGCCAAGTCGCACAATTTAAATTGTGCTACGAGGCCAGGCCACTGTCAGGGAGATCGAACCCAGGGCACCTCGCGCGATAAACGCGCGCCGTACCACCGAGCCAACCACACACTTAACCGACTCGCTGTCAAGTCCCCTTTAGTAAGTGTCGTTAAGTCGCAGTAAAGACACAGTAATGCGTCTGATCAGCTGCACACCCCATATACAGCCCCGAGTAGTGCAATCACTACTGCGTGTACGCATGTAAAATACAGCCCAAAGTAACCAGTCACACACCATCGCTTAATCCGCAGCGCTGCACGGCTCAGCCGCTCCGCGGTAAAAATACGCTCCGCGGTAAAAATACGCGGGCGGCTGTGCTGCGCGCAGCGCGCCCGGCGCCGATGATGTAGGCTCGCCATCATGATTTTTTGCGAGCCAAGCCGACTCCGCGTCGCGTGAGACGCGTTATTTCATAATTTTCAAAAAAGAAATTGGCACATTGCCCGTTGATCCTGGTTACGACTAACTCTGACGGAAGGCGAAACTTGCCAATTTTCTTCTCAATTGACTTCGCATTTTACTTCTCAATTTGCGGAACTGGCACCTGGATCGTGACCCTCGGTGGGGTTGGAAAGATAGCGCCAATCCTCCGGAGGGATAAAAAGCTGGAAAAAATTTCCTATTGGGGGGGGGGGGGGTTCGACGGAGCTCACTAAAGCGGGAATTAGAGCTCAGCGTCGATTCGACGTGAAATGATGACGTGAAATGTCGTCGTGAAATTAATTACACGAGTGTGAACATGCTACATGTGTAACATTATCGTAAAATGTAAAAATCTTTAATATTTAAGTTGACGTTCTTATGTTCGCTTTTATATTTAATTAATTCAACATATTACGATTCCATTTTTATTCACATTCCTTTACTTAACAGCTTCACATTCGCCATTTAATATCTCAAGCGATGTTGTTTACAACGTGCGCTTCACATCGTTCACATATTTAGATCTTAGTCATTGCTCACATTCCGCCACATTTCCTTGACAAGCAGCACGCATATACGCCGTCATGTTTATGTTAAGCGGCGGGCCCGCCCCGAGTGGGGAGCCGGGCCCGCGCGCCATTTCAAATGCTGTCTGGCTTGGCTCACATTTTCACTATCTTGCCAGTTTAGCTCGCTTTTCATCGGAGAAGCGAGCGGGCAAGGATTGAACTTTCACAATTGGAAATGTTGGGTAAAAATCGGAGATTAGAGCCGACCGATTGGCGCCAAACCAATCGCCATCGGTCTGGCCCTTAAAAGCCAATTTCACAGCTAGAATCGGCAATGTTTGCAACCTTGTCAACTTCACACGAATCTCTTCCTAGGATCTAAATAAGCGCTGTAGTCACTTTATTAAGTCGCTTGTTTTTGGTGCTAAGTTTAACGCTTGGTGCTTTAAGTCACCTCAGTGCTTTATTTCACACCTGCGCTGTTTGAGGTGCTTTATTCACAACCGCGCCACTTAATTCTCGCCTTTTGTCGTAATTAAGTGCCTTCTTTAAATTGCCTTATTTCTCCGGTAATTAGAGCTTCTTTTACGTTTTATTTAAGTAATTAATTTAGTTGTAAATTAATTCCTTTGTTTACGTATAATTTTATATATATTTTATTTACATTTATTTCTTTGTATTTAATTGTCTAAATAAAAACGTTCGTCAAAACCTTTGGTAAACAATCTAAATTTGCTTCACACTAACTCACGTCAATTCACTTCAACTCAACTAATCACATTTGATAAAATAACGGAACGTCAACTAGAGACGACGCTTCACGTCAACTTACATTTGTTCACACTTGTCCTCTTCCTCGGTTAGGAATAGGAACTGGTTCACAAGTCACGTCAACAAGTTCCGTATTATTTTACATGGCGCAGCGAGCAGGGTGACTAATTAAACTAATTGGTCACTCTAATTAAGTCGTCTCGCGCGAAATTTCATTGGAAATTGTTTTTCACAGCCTGAGTCACACGCACGGGGTTACGGTAATACGGTTTTGGACGCAAAATCGTTAGTAGCGCGTGCATATTTACTTACGATTTTACAAGTACAAGTCACAAGAGACGAAATATTTATTTTTATTATTTTATTTCGTTCACAGCTAGCTACCACTTTGCTAATAAGCAATAAATCGATCAAACTTTGCTATGGCCGACGAACGCCTACGCGCTTTGCGAGGTGCAACCGCCGCCTCAGCTATGCCTCCGAGCAACGTAGATGAGACCGACACAACTCATCCGTTGACTCAGCATAGCCGGGCGTTGACTGGAGTACGCACCGGCGTGTTACGATTCACAACTAAACCGATTCCTAAAATCGTCAAAGACGAGTCACAACCCGCCGCTGTAAATTTACAAGCGGCAGAGGAAGTGTTAGAAGCACTTCAGGCATACGTCTACCAAGCCGAGCTGAAACGCTCGGATCTGTCCACAGCTATGGACAAATTCACATCTATTGTCCAAGATTACATCACAAGCTTGGACAGAGACCAAGACGGTGCAGCCGAAGAAGCGAAGAGCGCCAACGCAAAATTGGAGCGCGCGCTCTATTCGGGCTCGAACAATGCGACGATGCTCATGGATGAGCTGGAATCGAAAATGGCGTCCGCCCAAGCGCACATCAAATCCGCGGAAAGGTTGATACTTTCCCTGAAAGGTCAGTCCACTGTTGATTTAACTACTCAACCCCCTTCACAACCCCCTTACAACAATGTCAATATGGGAAGTAGTTCTCAACCTTCACAACCGGAAACTTTATTAAAGTTACCTAAAATCGAGCTTGCTAAATATAACGGTGATCCGTTAGAATGGGCAGCTTGGTGGGAGATTTTTTGAGCTCAAATTCACGACCGAGCTAATTTGTCAACTGGTATGAAATATACATACCTTAAGCTCAGCCTTACCGGTCCAGCAGCAGAACTGCTGGCCGGATTAAAAGGTGATGGTCGAGATTACATCACAGCGGTCACCATGTTACAATCAAACTTTGGTGAAACGCATCGGGTACAAGCAGCCCTTTGGGATAAATTGTATTCACTCGAAAAACCTTCGTCAAGAGGAGACTCTCTCACAAATTTCACACGAACCCTTTTGTCAACTCTCAATCAACTTAAAGAAAGGGGTGAAAGTGTCGATTCTGGTGCAGTGTTAAGAATAATTCGTGGTTATCTCCCCGATAATATTGTTCTTGCCGTCACAGAAGAACACCGGAATTCGATGCGCACCACTGTAACCGGCGACACCGAACTCACAGTCGTCAGGTTTGTTGATGCATTAACTACCATCGCTCGTGCTCGGTTAGATGCGATGAAAACTGAACAACAAAGTTCACAATCTTCAACTGTTGTTCAGAAATCACAAAATTCATCATTAAAAAAGCCACCAAATGGAGGAGGTTGGCAACAGCAAAAGAAAAAAGGAAATAAATCACAAAATACCTTTTCAAAACAAAAACCTATTCACAATTAGGGTTCAAACGGGATCCCGATCCCGATCCCGGATCCCGTGAAATTCCGGGATTTACCAGTCCCGATCCCGATCCCGATCCCGAAACCCCAATCCCGATCCCGATCCCGATCCCGAAATCTCAAAAAGACCAATCCCGATCCCGATCCCGATCCCGAAAATTTTCAAATCCCGATCCCGATCCCGAGAAACTCCCAAGTCCGGGATCCCGATCCCGGAAAAATTAGTGGAAATTATAAAAAGTGAAATAATGAGGTTTTTGCATGCAAAAAAGTGGATGCAAACCCCCAGCGTCAATTTTATGCAGTTTTCTGGCATCCAACAGTGTTTTGAGACCTTTATGGACAACTGTGAATGCCAGAAAAATAGCCAAAATCTCTATCCCTAGAACCCAATCCCGATCCCGGAAAAATGCCTATCCCAATCCCGATCCCGATCCCGTGACCCCAATCCCGGCCAATCCCGATCCCGATCCCGATCCCGAAATCTCAAAAAACCAATCCCGATCCCGATCCCGATCCCGAAACCCCAATCCCGATCCCGATCCCGATCCCGAAATCTCAAAAAGTGAATCCCGATCCCGATCCCGATCCCGAAAAGTCAATCCCGTTTGAACCCTATTCACAATACGGTTGCTTTTGCTGGTACCAACGCTAACGTTGGTAAATCACAAGGAAAAAATAAAAATTCCACTCAACCTCCCAGAACTCCGGCGATCGGAGCGATTAGTCAAAAGCAGTCCTCACAACCTGCTGCTGACTTTCGCAAACCGAAATTCGAATGCTTGTTCTGCGGCATCAAAGAGCACTACACAACCGACTGCCCTCAATACGTCACACCGAGAGAACGCACTGAACGGTTGCAAGCTTTGGGCGATGTGTGCACGCGCTGCACACGCAGAGGCCATCAAGCGGCACAGTGCACTCAAAGACTGAGTTGCTACTATTGTCGCCAGATTGGTCAGCATCACGGGGCGTTCTGTCCTACCAGACAGGCACCCGCCAGGCGTCAGGTAAACAATTCACAAAATAAAGCCTTTGTCAAAGCAACGAGCGCTAATTTTGTCAACGCTCAGGTAATCACAACGGGCGCGGCGTCGTCACATGCACCGCCATCGTATCCGCCTTCACACACGGAACCGATGAGCGTGTGTGTCATCCCCCCGGAAGAAAACGATTTCTGGTGGAGACAGAATACGCTGTACCAGTTGGACATGGACGGCCCGCTCGACATGGGCGAATGGCCGAGGCCCGCTAACGCGCAACAGGCGAAAGCTCAAGAGTAAGCCCGCAAGTATCACAGCGAAAACGAACTGTGGACGACGCTCCGTGCCAACCTCATCCAGGAAGACACAGATATGGAGACTGTCGAAGCCAAAATCCGCGGCTTCCAGCAGAAATGGTACGAGGTGTATCCACACCTCAACCCGAACCAAATGTCATCGTCGGTGCCACTTCAACCTAGTCACAGGCCCACGGTGGAGGTGCTGAGCGCACAGGCGGGTTACGGTAACCACAACACCGCTACCAGGCAGCAGGCCGAACAAGAATGTGAGTTCGAATTTGCACCTATTGTTCGTTTGCAAGTGGCCCAGGCTTCATTAATTAATAAAGACGCTGAATTAAATCGAGTCACAGACCCTTTGTTAATATTCTTTGACACTGGATGCGAATATTCATACATTAAAGCATCCGTGGCAAATGAGTATAACTTTGAAAACAAAGGAGATGTTGTTCTTCAAATGAACGTGTTTGCGACAAAAACGCCTGTCACAGTCAATACGTTTTTGGTCGAGGCTGTCATGCCTATTTACAAACACGTCGACAATAAGGGCAATATGTTACAAATTCCGCTCACTTTACGTGCAGTGGATAATTTGGCAACATATGCGTGCCCACCTCCTTTGTCACAAGACGACAAAACAGTCATTTATATTGTGTACGGTGAACATGCACAAGAACAATTCGCGGAACCGCTTGAATTGACCGAAATGACTGATGAGTTTTGTCACAAACTATGTCAACCAGATGTAGTCATTGGTCAAGACTATTATTGGAAGTTCGATATTCGACCAACAGAAATCAAACTCCCATCTGGATTGATCATAGTCGAATCAATACTTGGGTTGATGCTAGGCGGAAATGCGTCTTCACAATCATTTGTCACAACACCCGACATTTCCCCACATCAATTCATGGTTTCATGCAGTTCACATGCTTCATCAGCTGTTGCTGTTGGCCAAGAGACATTATTTCAATTTCACAGTCTCGAGTCAATAGGTATCAAAGATGATCCATTATCACATGATGACGACATAGCTGAACAGTTAATTCTGGAATCAATTACTCTCGATCCAGAAACTGGTCACTATAGCGTGGATTGGCCATTCAAATCAACCATTCAAGAATTGCCAACCAACAATGCAGAAGCATTTTGTCGCTTTCTGTCACTGTTGAAACGGTTTCGAAAAGATCCCGATTTATTCGCCACATACGCGAAAGTCATCTCAGATCAACTTCACAAGGGTGTTATAGAACCCGTCTATGGTTCACAAGATGGTTTGCAAGAACACATCTTACCTCACCAACCTGTCCTCACACCTGGCAGATCAACAACATGTCGAATAGTGTATGATGGTTCTGCAGGCAAGCCAAGTCTCAATAATTGCTTATTTCGAGTCCCAGTTCTCACACCACTGGCGCTCGGATTAATGCTTCGCTTCAGAGCTGGAAAAGTGGTGTTATTAGCAGATATTGAGAAAGCATTTTCACAAATTGCTCTTCACCCAAAATCACGCGCTTTCACAAAATTTTACTGGCTGCGTGATGACACCATTCCATCTCATGAAGATAATATTCAAATGATGCAATTCACAAGGGTGCTGTTTGGTCTCACATGCAGTCCATCCATTTTGTCAACTGTCATCAAATATCACCTAGAAGAGGAATTAGCTCACATGCATCCCGCTGAGACCAATGAACGAATGAAACTGGAGCTGTTGCTCAACAGCATTTACGTTGATAATTTAGTTATCAGCGTAGATGATGACAAATATGCAATACAGCTCTATCGTTTAATTAAAGCTGTTTTTGCCAGAGCAAATTTCAACATGCGCGAATGGATGACAAATTCGCCTATGGTCTCGGAAAAAATCAAACCTGATGACCTCAACCCGAAAAAGTCACAATATATCAAAGTAATGGGTCTCGTTTACGATCACATTGAAGACACCATTGCAGTGCCAGCTCCCAAAAAAGATTTCACGCTCATTGTCACAGCCACACAAACAAATTGCTGGCTTCAACATACGATCCTATTGGCGTCACAGCACCCGCATTATTTCGGTTGAAATTTCGCGTGTCACAAATAATTCAAAGGTGCAATATCACAACCTGGGATGAACTCATCGAAGACCCAGAGGCGGATGACTTACTGGACGATTTAAAACGACATCTCTCGTCCATAAGTCAAATCAAATTCCCGCGCTCATTTCATTCTTTTGGCATTGATGTCAAAGCTGTCACACGACCATTAGAATTACATGTGTTTTGTGATGCCTCAAAAGATGGATACGCCGTTTGCGCTTATTTGCGTCAAAAAGCGATTTCACCCGACGAATATGGCTATGAAGATGACCGATATTTTAGTGGTTTTCTCACAGCTCGCACAAAACTATCCCCACTTCCGTCAAAACAAGGTCAACCCCTCACAATCACACGCTTGGAATTGCTAGGTGTCACAATTGGTGCACAGCTCATCGATTATTTACATCATGAACTCGTTGAGCTGGGTGGATGGAAAATTCACAGTAATTTCCTCTGGACCGATAGTACAGTTGTCATCGGCTGGCTGTATACAGCAAAGCCGCTAGCTACTTTTGTCAACAATCGGGTCACAAAAATCCATTCACTAATGTCAAAACATTGCATTCAAATTTGCAAGGTTGCTACAAAAGACAACCCAGCTGACATCGCGTCACGGGGTTGTACTTTTGATCAACTAATGATCGAAACAATGTGGTTCACCGGACCCACATTTTTAGCTGAACCTCTCACATCAACCATGCTTGACATTTCACAATATCAAGCGCAACCTGTCACTGAAGAACTTGCGAAAGGCGACACTCACATCAGTCGACCTTTATATGCTGGAGCAGTAACTTCACAGTCTGTTTCACAGCCTGATTCACAACCAGCTAATGCTCTTGCACAGCAAGTACCTGTCAATTTGGACCCCAATTTGTCACAAAATGTCACTCCTCAAAATCCGTTTGTCGAAAGTCGACAACGTCACATTCCTTCAAATCCATTCGAAATCGACATTCGACGATTTTCAACACTGTCAAAATTGTTGCGTACTGTCGTATACCTGCTTCGTGTCAAAACATATTGGCTAAATCGCTCCATGCATAAAGCTGCAAAGCGCGAAAGCGAATATTTATCAAAACCCATCACACAAGCTGATTTAAACGAAGCATTTAGACATGTATTGCGCATTTCACAGGCAGAGGAATGTGCTAGTTGCATTTCACAAGCACAACTTGGCAAACACCACATGCTCAAATGGGACGCGTGGAATAATTTATTATATTGTGTCACACGTGTGTCTCACAAAGAACACCGAAACCCTTCGTTGTTTTACTACCTGCCAAAGACCGGGTGGTTAACAACGCTAGTGGTTACTCATTTTCATGAGCTTGCTGGTCACAGTGGCATGCTTCACACTTTAGCAGATTTACGCGAACACTGCTGGTTGTCAAGTGCCAAGCAGGTAGTTGCAAAAATTTTGCGTAAATGTGTCACATGCCGCAAAGCGGAAGGAGGTCCATTCACGTTACCTGATTTTCACACATTACCTGTCACTCGAACTCAATCACAAATCAAGCCATTTCAACATATTGGCATTGATTATATGGGACCGTTAGTTTATTCACAAAACGGAACCCGTCACAGTCAACATATTTTGTTGCTAACATGCTTCAGTACACGCGCCATTCATTTAGAGTCAACCAATAGTGTCTCGACAGCCGACACAATAATGGCTCTAAATCGTTTTATTTCACGTCGAGGCATGCCGGACACAATTTGGTCCGACAATGCCCCAGCATTCAAAAATTGCGTCAAAATGCTACCAGACGTAAAATGGCATTTTATCACAGCCAACAGTCCTTGGCAAGGCGGCGTGTACGAACGCATGGTAGGTTTAGTTAAACGCTTGCTCAAAAAAGCATGCGGACGACGTTGTCTCACATGGCATGAATTTCTTACAGTCATGCTTGACGTCGAATTCTCCGTCAATACGCGACCATTGTCATACTTGTCAAACACAGACATTGGTGCAGCGATACTGCGCCCAATACATTTTCTTTGGGGCACCCCACCACCATGTTACATGGATGAAAAACGTGAGTTGGAACTCGATTCCACCACGATTGAACCCATGCGAAAAATTCCAAAAGAGGAATGGGAAAGAATGACGGATGGATCTTTCAACCTCACACCCTCACAAATCGAAAAAACCTACACACTCACACCCCCACGTGTCAATGACGTCAACTGCATCGACGAAATTGCACTCAATTCTGTGCCTGAAAAGGACAGAGATGACATCACATTACTTTGGGACCAAATTCGTCACAATCGTGAAGTGCTTTGGTATGAGTGGTCACGTCAATACATTGACCTACTCAAAGATCGAGCTAAAAATCAACGCTTGAAAAAAGGCACAATCAATGAAGCTCCCAAACGTGGCCAAGTGGTGTTAATCACAGATGATAAACAACCACGCGGCATGTGGCAAATGGGCCGTGTTCACGAAATACACGTGTCAAGCGATGGCAAAATACGTGCAGTCACAGTATTGTCAAGCAACGGTCGTCGCACACGTAGATCTCCATCTAACCTAGTGCCTCTTGAAATCGACACAGAGGACGGTGTTGAATATCAAATCGACACTGAGGTAAAAGATGATGATAATTCACAACCTTCACCTGATAAGGGTGATGATTCACAAACAGATCAATCACATCAACAATCACAATCTTCACAACAAGATGCAAGACGCGCAAACCCACGTCGAACATGTCGCTACACTGGCACATATTCGTTCTGGGGAAACGTGTCGCATTTAATGGCACTCACGTTGCTAATACAATCAAAATTAGCCAACGCGCTCACATGGACAGATCAATATCACAAAACTTTCAATCTGTGCCATAAAACACGCACTGGTCACGCAATTCAACTTCCGGAAAAAGTAACATGTCACTTTCCTCAAGTTACAGCCATAGAGGATATTGTGGTATCCATATGGACGTTGCGTGTTCAGGCGCAAACGACACCAATTTATAGATGCTTTCAACAAGAGCATACTATAGTCACGTATATGAGTCTGGTGGGCGGAAAAGCTATGCTACCACCAGAAATCATTAAAAACCACAGAGTCACAACTTACGATTGCATGATCGCCTACCAAAATAAAACTTGGAAAGGCGAACCCTTAATAAAAATCGGTCATGCATTGTGGAGCACCAACAAATCACTTCACATCGATTATTGTTACTTTTGTCACAATTTGAGTAACACAGTAATGAACTTTCACATAGAGGAAGGTGTGGTCGCAAGTCTTGACGGAAAGAAAATTGTTTCCGAAATTCAAGATCTGTCACATTGCAACCCACAAGCCGGCTATTGTTATGACAGCGACAATGGCGTCTCTTTATGGAATGCTACTGCCTTTAACAAGCAGTGTGCATTCCAAGAGATTGGTCAATTCGATGTGCAATATTCACAAAATCACTACATTGTCGCTGCATTTTCTGTCACATGGAGATCACAACAATTTCCAAATAATGCAGAATGCGTGCCAAAAGACGCAAAATATATTGACCAGGGCTCGGCATTCATTCAATTTCTTCGATATCAACTTAAGAAATTGAAAAAACCTGAAATCGAAAAAGCTCCTCTTCATTTCAAACTCGCACCAAATCTTGATGTTGGTGTGTTTCACTTGCTCACAGCCCGTCAACAATACGAAGTTGACAAAATTGCACATCTAGAACAAAAACAATTTGGATCTATCTGGCAACAATTATGTCACATCCGTCAGACCCAACTAGATATAATTCATGCAATTGTCACATTCAATCCCACACTTGGCTTACGAGCATTGCTAGGACGTCAAAATCTCTATGCTGAATGGCATGGAGATATATTAATGTTCTGGGATTGTAAACCAGTCACAGCAGAAATTATTTATTTTCAACACGAATATAACAATACTTGTTATAAATTTCTACCGGTCAAAGTCACAAATCACCCACATATTATGTTCGTTGCTCCTGGCACCAATGATCTGATCACACATTCACCAATAGATCATTGTCTCATGAAAGATCACAAATATTATCAATTAAATGATAATTCATGGGCCAACGAAAATGGACCAACGAATTTGCACGTCACAAAACTCCCAATCGAATTAATTTGGGCTGGCTCGTGGAAACCATTCACACTAAATGTTTCCGGGTCACCAGGTGTAAGCATGACTGACATTGCATTCAGTATCATGGCTGCACATCATCACTTTCAAAATTTGCAACGACTCGAACAACAAGTCACACGTTCAGTCGATTATATTGCAACAAAGTCCAACGATCCTAAAGCAGTGCAAGCATATATTGCTGGCATCGGCCAAGGGGTTGGTGCATATTTTGAAGGTGTAGGAAAAGAATTGGGTCACATCATTCACGGTAGTGTCACAGGTGGTGCGTCTGCATTAGATACGTTACTTACTGGGCCACTTCAAACAGCTGTGAACATTATACTCATTATTATCACAATTGCTTGTATTGGGTATATTGGTTATGTTTACATGCAGTGGCGGCTCGTAACCGGCAGGGGTATGCTGCCAGACATCAAGGGCTTTTTCCGAAGAAAGGGCAGAAAGGACAGAAACCCAAACAAATGGGAGCCCCGCCCGTTCAACAAGGAAAAATCGGTAAGCAACGGCGACGTAACCGCCAGAAGAAGCCGACAAGCGGCTTCAACAAACCCGCTTTGTCAAATCAAACCGTCACACAATCGTCACAATCGTCAAGTTCGTCACAGTTACCTTCAAAGTTTGTCACACCCCTCAAACGAGTTTCTCCATTCAAACGGCTTTCAGGACGCACGGTACAGCCTAGATCGGATCCCCCGGTCGGTTATAGTACCGAACGCGCCGAAGAAATCGAAATCGCCGGGTCACAAAACCTGCACCCTCCTGCGAGTCACAACCGCAGAGCTCGTCACCAAACGCCAGACTCACAGTCACCGAGCCTGTCACAACGGAAGTCACAATGGAAGACGCGATCCCTGACCGCGAGCCCTTGCAAAAGCGACTCAAGAGATTCGCTGGAGTCGCAGGGCTCCCAGGTGAGCAGAAATCGTCACACCAAACATTTTCCTTTATACCCCAAACTTTTCACAAATTCAATAACATCAATAAAAAACTGGTCAAATCAAAAGTTAAACGATCTAAAAAGATCCGTGACCTTCCTCAGACAAACACCTTCACAGTCCGACATAGAGCTCGGAGAGATGGAAGAAAGTCACGATCAAGAACTAGATCCCCCACCGTACCATTTGACCAATTCAACTCAATCACTTCACAGTGTACGACCTCATTCACAACCTCCCATGTCCCCTTGCTATCAAGCCTTCGAGAGGCTCGCCGAAGAATCTGAGAAGCTCCCCAACTGGCCGGGAAGACCAGCGGGGGCCCCAGAAGACCAGGCGCCCGGACACGGGGAAGGCAGCCAGCCTGAGGAGGATGCCGTCGAACCCATGGACGAGCATCATGAGGAGGGCCGGGAAAATGCCGGCGTCGAAGACGCCGACGATCTGCTACCACAGGAGTGATGAGAGTATCACAGGAGTTTGATTTTGATTTTGTTTCACATCAATTTGCCGAGATTGGCTGAGATAAAATTAAATTAAATTTAATTTTTATTCTAGTTTCGGGAGTGTGTAACATTATCGTAAAATGTAAAAATCTTTAATATTGACGTTCTTATGTTCGCTTTTATATTTAATTAATTCAACATATTACGATTCCATTTTTATTCACATTCCTTTACTTAACATCTTCACATTCGCCATTTAATATCTCAAGCGATGTTGTTTACAACGTGTGCTTCACATTGTTCACATATTTAGATCTTAGTCATTGCTCACATTCCGCCACATTTCCTTGACAAGCAGCACGCATATACGCCGTCATGTTTATGTTAAGCGGCGGGCCCGCCCCGAGTGGGGAGCCGGGCCCGCGCGCCATTTCAAATGCTGTCTGGCTTGGCTCACATTTTCACTATCTTGCCAGTTTAGCTCGCTTTTCATCGGAGAAGCGAGCGGGCAAGGATTGAACTTTCACAATTGGAAATGTTGGGTAAAAATCGGAGATTAGAGCCGACCGATTGGCGCCAAACCAATCGCCATCGGTCTGGCCCTTAAAAGCCGATTTCACAGCTAGAATCGGCAGTGTTTGCAACCTCGTCAACTTCACACGAATCTCTTCCTAGGATCTAAATAAGCGCTGTAGTCACTTTATTAAGTCGCTTGTTTTTGGTGCTAAGTTTAACGCTTGGTGCTTTAAGTCACCTCAGTGCTTTATTTCACACCTGCGCTGTTTGAGGTGCTTTATTCACAACCGCGCCACTTAATTCTCGCCTTTTGTCGTAATTAAGTGCCTTCTTTAAATTGCCTTATTTCTCCGGTAATTAGAGCTTCTTTTACGTTTTATTTAAGTAATTAATTTAGTTGTAAATTAATTCCTTTGTTTACGTATAATTTTATATATATTTTATTTACATTTATTTCTTTGTATTTAATTGTCTAAATAAAAACGTTCGTCAAAACCTTTGGTAAACAATCTAAATTTGCTTCACACTAACTCACGTCAATTCACTTCAACTCAACTAATCACATTTGATAAAATAACGGAACGTCAACTAGAGACGACGCTTCATGTCAACTTACATTTGTTCACACTTGTCCTCTTCCTCGGTTAGGAATAGGAACTGGTTCACAAGTCACGTCAACAAGTTTCGTATTATTTTACACTACAGGTCTACAATTTTCTAAGGATAATATATGAATCAATACCTTAATCGTGTCCAATACTGAGTGTTATCAGCCACAACTAGAGCGAATTGAAAAATTCAATTTTTATCATTTCACGTCACAGTGTCAGGGAACAACTTGACATTTCACGTCAGACTGCTGCTTGCAATAGTCTGACGTGAAATGTCAAGTTGTTCCCTGACACTGTGACGTGAAATGATGATGACGTGAAATGATAAAAATTGAATTTTTCAATTCGCTCTAGTTGTGGCTGATAACACTCAGTATTGGACACGATTAAGGTATTGATTCATATATTATCCTTAGAAAATTGTAGACCCGTAGCATGATCCACACTCGTGTAATTAATTTCACGACATCATTTCACGTCATCATTTCACATCGAATCGACGCTGAGCTCTAATTCCGGCCTAAATGGGGGAAAAATTTTCATCAAATGGGGAACTATCGCTACAAAAAGTATACAAGGGCATAGATATATAGCCAAAGCCAAACATAACGGACAGGCCTCCGGGTAGATAGCTAGGTATCTGGGCGATTTGGGGGGGGGGGGTTGGCGGGGTAAGCTCCCATTGGGCTTATCGATATCAATGATTTATCGTGCAAAATTACTGGTGGGCATTTCATTTTGGTTAATAGAGCTTTCTTTTTGGGTAAAATGTCGGTTCCGTAAGGCCCCGTTTACACGGATTTTTCGTGACGACAAAAAATTGGTGTCGTCACGGACCTTTTTGCGATGAAAATTGAAAATATCACGCATGTGACAACAAATCGGCCTTGTCGTGGCATGACACAAATCAGCCTCGTTGACGCCGACAAGCAATTTTTTTGTTATCATGTACACCAGATGCTTTTTTCATACTCTGGTGTGGCTATGTCATTGATGGGGCCATGTCCACACAATTTTTTGTTTTATTGTGTGATGCATTAATGACATTTAGGTGATGGCACCTGAAGAATGTTGTCACAAGCAAAGCACGTTCACAGCTTGTGACGACGATTTGGAAACGCATTTGACCAATTTGTCGGAAAGTTGTCGGAAAGCCTCGCTACCAAGGCTGATTTACATGATTCCGACAAAATTTTCAATCGTCTTTATGTCAGATATTTCACAACCGATTTCGACATATCAACATTCAAAATGATCGGAACAACCTGTAGATTTCATTTTTGTGGTTGGATTAGTGATGTCTAAATTAGTTATGCCAATTTGACCCAACTTTGTCATACACCATAAAAAAACATTTCGGCCATGCCCCCACATAGTTGAAACAAAAAGACTTCATATGCCAAAGAGTTTTTTTGAACATCCTTCTCTGATCAAAAGTTCTAGCAGTTCAAAGTTGCATTTTGCCAGAGTTGTGCAAATACTGGTATTTTTGGTAATCGTAAATGTAAATGTAAATACCTTTTCCAAATAAAAAGTATAAATACTAAAACATAAGGTATTTTTAAAATACCAAGGAATATGTAAAAAAAACGTAAACATAAAAATTTTACGCACAGTATTTGCCATTGTGCTTTGGAAAATACCATTATTTTCACCTATATATTTATGGGTCAATCGCTCAATCTGCACCACTTTCTGTTATAAGTGTGGCCAAATACAACTATGCTGGTGATTCTGGGGGAGTCCCAGACATTGTAAAATGCCTTGTAAAATGTCAAATGGCATGTAAAGTGTCTAAAGTCATGCAAAATGCCCTGGAAGGTAGCAAATCTTAGCTATTTTGCTGGGCATTTTACATGAGTTTTGACATTTGCATGAAATTTACATTTTACAGGGCATCGTACTCAACCTAGGATTGGCACTAGAGCTTGCATTCGCCCTGCCAGTTTCAAAACATGTGCTACTCACAGTTGTTGCAAGTGCGTCATCGGAATTAGCATTGAAAAAAAAGACCGATTTTGAGAAAATATAATTAAATATTATCTCAGAAAATCTCTCAAGAAAAAAATATAATTAAATCTCTCAGGTGATTTTTGAAAATATAATTAAATCTCTGAGAAAATCTCTTTCAGTTCAAAAAAATCTCAGAAAATCTCTCAACTTAAACCAAGTTATAATCATATTTCAAGGTGCTTGAACCATTAAGAGTATATATTATGCAACATGTGTTGTTGAAGCGTTTCATTCACATTTTCAAATGCTAACAACTTCTACTGACATGACAGCACTCTTATAGAATACACCATGTTCACGTGCCCCACAGAATTTATCAGATGACTTTTGTCACCAAATTTTGGTAACTTTATCTGCAAAGCATGCAGTCCTACATAGTGGTTAAAAACTTTTACTTTAACTCCAAAAATATGTATACTTGAGTACTGACTATATATGTATATATTTGCTCTGAAAAAGTACCAGTACTGCATGTGTGTAGTTTTTGCACCATGAGATGTCAACATAAACCTCTAATGTCCGATTTATGCTTCTTTTCTGGTAATCTCATCCTGTTTGAACCCTACCAGTACTCATGCTTACATACACATTTTCAAAGTACTTGAGTACAGAAAATGTGTTTCAAATAGAACCTGATATTGTTTTTTTTTCAAGCCATAGAAGGGAAAACGGGGAGAGAAAACCATTAAAATAGCCAAAGGGAAATAGCCTAAATGGGCATAAAGGTACATAATAGTTAAAAATAGCTGATAATAGGCAAAAAGTACATAAAGTAGTGTATTTGAAGGTGTAAATGTGTTTAAGTTAGGAAATTGGTGATTTTGAGAAAAATTGTGGCAAAAGTTCTCAAAAATACTTACTTTTTAGAGAGATTTTCTCGGGAGATTTTCTCAATCAGAAAAAAATAAAATTAAATCTCTCTGGAAAATTGTGGAAAAAATATAAATCTCAGAAAATCTTATATTTTCTGAGATTTTCTGAGATTTTTTAAATATAAATCTCCCAGAGATTTTTTCAATGCTAATCGGAATTCATCACAAAAAAAATTAAAAACACAAGGCTCCACAAACAGACAAAAAGATTTCTGTGTTCAGCATTCAAACACATTTATGAATATTTATGTACCCAGTATTCCATGTGTAAGTGCAAGCGTGCAGTCACTTTTTTCATACACCGCTTTTCTGTAGGTATACATGTTACGTTTATGCAAAAACGTAAGAATATTGTTGGCTGCAGGTGGTGCGGCCCATTTGAACATGTGCACGTGTGAATGATCACAAGTTTTTTTAAATGTTTTCCCTAGTACCCAGGTATTTTGGTCAGGAAAACGTAACAAAATGTAATGGTATTTTTGGAAAACGTAAACGTAAACGTAACTATAAATACTCGAATAACCAGGTATTTCGGGTAAACGTAAATACGTTTTTCCAACTCTGCATTTTGCACATAACTGCATGACAAGCAGGGCTTCAGAAGTGCAGGGTGTCAGTGGTTCCCAATGGGGCATGGGTTGGAGGTAGGGCAGGGGTCTCCAATGGGGGTAACTAGGGTTCAAACAGGATTGACTTTTCGGGATCGGGATTCACTTTTTGAGATTTCGGGATCGGGATCGGGATTGGGGTTTCGGGATCGGGATCGGGATTGGTATTTTGAGATTTCGGGATCGGGATCGGGATCGGGATTGGCCGGGATTGGGGTCACGGGATCGGGATCGGGATTGGCATTTTTTCGGGATCGGGATTGGGATCTAGGGATAGCGATTTTCGTCACTGTTCTGGCATTCACAGTTGTTCTTAAAGGTCTCAAAACACTGTTGGATGCCAGAAAAGTGACATAAAATGGACGCTGGGGGTTTGCGTTAACATTTATGCCTGCAAAAATGTCATTTTTTCACTTTTTATAATTTCCACCATTTTTTCCGGGATCGGGATCGGGATTCGAAAGTTTTCGGGATCGGGATCGGGATTGGTATTTTTGGATTTCGGGATCGGGATCGGGATCGGGATTGGGGTTTCGGGATCGGGATCGGGACTGCTAAATCCCGGAATTTCACGGGATCCGGGATCGGGATCGGGATCCCGTTTGAACCCTAGGGGTAACCCCAATGGGATCTATTGTAACTTAATTAAAACACTATGGCCAACTTCACTTGAAGTCATGAATGTTCAGCAAAACCGATATACTGTATTTCCTCGAAATACCCCCCTCCCTTCAAAATACCCCCAGGTGTTTTTGAGCTGAGGAAAAAATAAACCCCCTCGAAATACCCCCGTCTGGAATGATGTACATCATGTATTCGATGTACATGATGTAATTATCGACGTGAGTTTGCATCGCTGGTTCACATTTTTTACTCTATGTTGTGTATAGATGTACGTTTATATGTCCCTATATATCCTATTTGGACACGTTTATTACCACCGTTGTTGGGTAAGTAAAGCCGTATTCTACACTATGAATTTCACGAAATTTTCTGACAAAATAATAACCCCCCTCGAATAAGCCCCCCCCCCCCTCGAAAGACCCCACCTTAAAATTTCCACTCTGAAAAAAATGTACCCCCTGGGGGTATTTTGAGTAAATACGGTAGGTAACAAGTCAACATAAAATGGATATTTTTGACAGAAATCACCACTTATAATGCTATCCCATGGCTCTACAGCCATTATATGGCTGTATATAACATCACAATATACTGTCACCTGTCTGATATACCTATATATTCTGACTCCTAACCATATCTGGGAGCTTTAAAAAAAATTCTATTTAAAAAAAATGTTCAAAAAAATGTTTTTAAAACAAACAAACAAGGTCTTGAAAAAAATATTTTTTTCCATACCTAGTAGTAACAAAGATATATCAGCGTTTATAGACACATAAGTAATTATATTGATGCTTTAATACGTGTTCTAATGCAACTCATTCATTGTTTTTAACATATGTCCTGCTTCCAATGATGGGTAAGTTCTCCAAAAAACACTATGTGTTTTAAGTTGTTTTTTTAAATCAATACCTGTGTTTTGAGGGGTTTTTTCGCAAAAAAACTTAAGTAACTCTGTTCTCATTTCTGTGTTATTTGTAAAAACTCAAGTTTTTTTAGTTTTTCTCTACAAAAACTCCAGTTTTTCCGCAAAAATGATGATATACAGCATTTTGATGCATAAAATATTGGTTTTTCACATGTTTTAACCCCACATAACATCTGTGTCTTATTCAAATGTCGAAAAAGTCCATAAAAATGTCTACAATGAGGACATCCACATCACAACATCAGCATCAACAAATTGCCCAGAAACAACAGTTTACACAGTACTCCAAAATTCTTCAATAGATGTGCACCGTATGGAAGACTACGGAATTGATTTGAACTACAACTATACTTAAACATGTTGAAACTTAAATTGTCAAATCCACCGGGAGATGTGAATGTCATCTTTAATTTTTTTTTTTTGTTCCATCATAAAATATGGATACCTTATGTACATACATATTTACATACTATACATGCATATCTTACTGTTAATCCTCGAATAAGTCCCCGGGGGAGTTATTTTTTCCTCAGAATTTTTTGAGGGGGGACTTATTCGAGGGGGGAGTTATTCGAGGGGGGAGTTATTTTTTCGTTGGAATATTGAGTAAAAAGCATGATCAATATATTATCTAAATGGGGTTAAGTAGGTTGCATTAACGTCTAAGCCAGTATAGAAATCCCGTAATTCATGCAATGAAATCAATGTTAGTGTGCATCAATGCAAAATAATGCATAATTTTAATGAACGTATACATAAATACGTTTTTTATACATTGACTTCTTTTTCACCCATAAAAGAGGGGGGAGTTATTCGAGGGGGGGAGTTATTTTGTCCTCAGTCAGCTTACAGGGGGGAGTTATTCGAGGGGGGGACTTATTCGAGGATTTACGGTATCTTGTTATGTTTTATTGAATTCATGTGCATTCAACCACTTAGCTGAAAAAACTTTTCCGCGTTTCCGTGTTTCTGTGTCCTCCAAAAAAAACTCATTTGAGTTTTGAGTTTTTGAAAATTTGTGAGTTTCTGTGTTTGTGTGTAAAACAAAAACACAAAAACTCAATGAGTTTCTGTGTTCAATTTCTGTGTTTTTTCCATCGTTGGCTGCTCCACATGGATACCGAACAACAGTTTTGTTATGTATATTATCTTTACACTGATTTCGGGTGGGGTTATTTCGAGCGGGGGGTCAATTCGAGGGGAGGGGGGTAATTCGAGTAAAAACGGTATATAAGCTAGTGTTTAAACTAAGATTGCACCTATCAAAATATTTTGCTGAAGTGCTGTGCATGTTTTAGATTGAAGACACATTGTCGTCACTGAAAAAACACGTTCACAGCTTGTGACGACTATCAGCCACTTTTCTGTGTCACTGCGATATGAGCGTGACGATCACGATCATGAATTTGCTGGTCGTCACAGTCAAAATAAATTTTATTCAATTTGTCGGTGATCGTTGTCGGCTTCCGACAACGATAGCCGACAGCAAGAAAAATCAAACTTTTAGAACTCTTTGGAGACCGAACCGATTGGACTTTAATTTGACAAATATATGCACCTAACTAATATATATCCTTGACCACTTTTTCTCATAAATATGGAACTTTTCACTCGACTTATGGAACTTTAGAAAGTACGATTTTTGTGGTTTGTCGTCACCCAAAAATCCGTGTAAACGCTGCCTAAAGTTCCGAAAATATCAGGCAAAATGTGCAAAATTACAGGAAACCTGAGATTTCGCATGACATTTTACGGGGTACGGGACTACTCCCGGATGATTAGTTAAACTTTCTGAGCATGGTTGATTTTAGTAAAATTCTTTTTACTAAAATGCTATTTATTTTTATTCAACTTGTATTTTATTCATGTTTCATTTTATTTTATTTTATTCTGAAATGTCATTAATAAAATAAAATGAAGTCATTTTACAAAAATTTTACAAATATTTTACAAATTTTTTACAAAAAAATCGGAATCTTGGATGCAAAGCCATAAAAAATGTGCACGCTAGAGGCATGCAAATGAATCACAAAAAAATTTATGTAGACTTCTGACATGGGTTGCGACATATTTAGGTATCTATAAAATTTTGACCCTCACAGAGGCCACATAGATATGTAGCTAATTGCTCCTCTCGAGGTAAAGATAGCTAAAATTTGTTATTTTTGGAGGTGGGGGCGGGGGGGTTGCGGCGTTCAATATATAGGCTTTTTCAAGTGTGGAAAATGTGGAAAAAATCATATAAATTTATGATTTTTAAGGTGAAACTATATTAAAAGATGTGAAAATTTGCAATTTTGAGCAAAAATATTTTTCAATCACAACAATGAAAGCAACAACAATACACCAGTTCTGCAAATTGACAGCTAGAATCTAAAGCAACCGGATAGAAAACTTTTTATATAATTTTACGGACACTTGAGTTTTTGTAAAATTTCACTGAAATTTTACAATAATTCGAATTTTAGTAAAATTGTATTTTTATTTTATAAATTTTCCATTTTATTTTATTTTATTTTATTCTTCAATTTTCTATTTTATTTTAATTTTATTTTAATTTTATTTTTATTATTTTTATAATTTTGCCAACCCTGTCTCTGAGATAGTTTGTGCGGGATATTTATCGAAATTTGCTCATCCCAAATTTTGGCAGTGTCGTTGCGGGTGGCTTTAGTTTTCATCGATTTGCTGTTTTGGCTCATTGCCAAATTAAGAAACTTATGTTTCCCGCAGATTTCACGGTATCATTGGCTCTGGAGGAATGCAAAATGCTGAATGGAATCTGTTGACAGCGAGCCAAGTGTTTCGGAGGTTCAAAGATTGGCACTGATATGGATGATTTCATTACTCATGAGTGTGTTTGGTGAATTTCCCGTACCTGTTGTGATCTTAATAGCATATTTTTCCAGCCATTTTCCCCGCCAAGTTGCATGTAAAATTTGTGTAATGAAGAATGAATGACAATTGAAAACTGGGTGAAATCATAATGTAACTGTTGGTTTACTGATCGATTTGCATATTTATCTCTGTATTTTTATCTGACTTTTCGACATTTATCTGATCAATTCCGACGGTAGACAACGACGGTTTTCATTTTCCCAAATTTACTCGCCCTTGCAAAATTTTCGGACACTTTCACTATCACTTTTACCACCATTCTCATCATTTGCCTACTTGTGGAACCTCGAAAACCTACTCCTCAGTGTAAATGGCCTGTAAAGTGTAAATGCACTTCCAGACTCTGTGAAATGTCAAACGTCATACCATCAAGTTTGCTTTTTAAGAACATTTCACATGACTTCAGACACTTCGCATGTCATTTGACATTTTACAGGGGATTTTACATTGTCTGGGAGTGGCACCTGTAAAGTGATAATTTCACACGACTTCTAATTAACTTTGCAGTGAACGTTTCAGCGGTACGTTTTTTAGGCCCCACACACGCTAGTTGACATCGACACAAATGTCAACTGGCTCCGATCCCAATTCCAAGCTTGCACTTGAAAGTCGTTCGTTGGCTCCCCAGAAAGCTTTCAATTGGGATCGGAACCAGTTGACATTTGTGTCGATGTCAACTAGTGCAACTTGTGTGGGGCCTTACCTACGCGCGATACCGTTCCGTTCGTGCGCGCTGGAGGAACGATTCGCGATGGAACGATTCGCGATGGGACGATTCGCGATGGAACGATTCGCATTCACTGACCCGGGAATCGTTGCCGCTGAAAGTTTGTTTTTCCATGGGTTCGTATAGTTTGCATTACAGGGTGCGGCAATTTAGACCAACGCTTTAGATTTTGAATAACTTGACACTGGGTCGCCAAAGTCAAATTTTAGGCGAACATTAACGACTAGGTAAATAGGAAAGGTTTCCACAAAATATGGCTGCGATAGGTTCAGTTTGTCACAAGTTATTCATGCAAAAGCATCAATGTCACTTTACCACTACCTCGTGATAGGGTTCATACGGGATCGACTTTTCATCCGGCGACGCAGTGTCAAGTTACCGTTTTTCCCCGAAATGCCCCCCCCTTGAATTAACCCCCCCTCGAAATACCCCCCTGGTGTTTTCGAGCTGGGGAAAAAATAAACCCCCCTCGAAATACCCCTAGTCTTCAATGATGTACATCAGGTATGCAATGTACATGATGTATTTATTGGGGACAGATTGCATCGCAGCTATACATAGAGTACCGTATTACCTCGAAATACCCCCAGGGGGTTTATTATTTCGCCAGCAAAATTTGAGGGGGGGATAATTCGAGGGGGGGGTTTATTCGAGGGGGGGGGGGTCTATTATTTCGCCAGAAATTTTCGGAAATTCCCCATACGCAGACGTAGAAAAATCGAACAATTACATAGATTTGTATGTGTTTGTAGGCATATCAAACTGTATATACACATAAACCCTTCCTAACGTCACTTAATCATCAGTTGTAACGTGTTTTTTGCATTGTACAAATCACAAACTGCGATATTTGTCATGTACGTTCACGTTACACTCAATTTTAGGGGGGGTATTTCGAGGGGGGGTTTATTTTTTCCTCAGCCGAAATTTAGGGGGGGTATTTCGAGGGGGGGGTTAATTCAAGGGGGGGGTTAATTCGAGGTAATACGGTAGTTTGTATAGCTATATCTACGTTTTTATGTTCTTATATGTCCCGTTTTGTGACATTTATTACCAGTTTAGGGTGTGTAAAGCGCATTCTTTACTACAAACTTTACGAAAATTTCTGACGAAATAATAAACTCCCCCTCGAATAAGCCCCCCTCCCTCGAAATACCCCCCTCAAAATTTCCACTCTGAAAAAAACCCTGGGGGTATTTCGAGGAAATACGGTATTCAAAATCTAAAGCGTTGGTCTAAATTTCCGCATCCTGTATATCGGCATACTCGGCGGACAGCACACTTTCTGCAGTATTTACATTTCTTCTGCCCTGTGCTTATAGCGTTCGGGATAGAAATTCATGTTGGGGGTTGACCAGATTTACAGGTTTCTATTATGCTATGAAATGGCTGATTTCGTTGAAATATTTGTTGATGAAAACAGATATACTCGGCCGATATCATGCTTAGTATGAAAGCTACCGTAACCCATCTGAATAATGAACCGAAAATTTCCGTATTAGAAATACGTCCTAGAAATCGGTCCTAGAAATACCCCCCGGGGGGTGATTGTTTCAGAGTGAGAATTTTGAGGGCGGTTAAACGAGGGGGGTCTATTATTTCACGAGAAATTTTTTGAAATTCCAGTACTAAATTGTCGTCTGTAACGTACGCAGACGTCAAAAAATGCCACAATAACCGCTATATATAAGAGTGTATTGACATATATAAGTATGTAGATGGCATAAACACTGTTCTAACGTAACAATTCATTGTTTTTAACGTGTGTTTTGCATTGCCTGAATCACAAACCGCAGTTTTGTCATGTACGTTCTCAGTACACTCAATTGGGGGGGGGGGTATTTCGAGGGGGGTTTAATAAATTCATAGTGGTCGTTTTCAGGGGGTGGGTATTTCGAGGAAATACGGTATACAGTTTTTTCATCATAATGTTTCGTTTTATTTTACTTTATTTAATATGGAACTTTACTTTATTTATGTTACTATGGAATAATTGATTAAAAAATTGATCGCAAGATTCTGTTCATTCAATTATGGTAGATTTCCATAATAGGTGTGCTATCCGCCGATTTTTTTTATACCTACCGGTACTCGTTTTTCCCTCCAGCTGAGTTTGATGCTCGATATGGTATATTTGTAAACACATTCCCGGTCACGTCTGGCACCCTATTTTTGATCTTACTTGTGACACCCTACCTCCAGTTATAGGGCGCGCCAGAAGCTGAAACTTGGGGTAAATATTGGTGCAACCCCCATCTACTTCGCATGAATTTGTGGGGTCGCGGCGACCCCTCTCAGGGGGAGTCGCCCGTAAGTGCAAATTTTTTTTGGCGTTTTTGGTGTCCCACAGCAGGTCCGGCACCCGCTGATTTTTGAGCTGTGGGAGGGGTATAAATCTAAAATTTTGGGGATGTGTTACCAACACCACTCCCCTACTATACACTAGTCAATAATGTGAGATAAATGTGTAAAAGTTCTAAAAAAGTTATCTTATTCTCTAAAAAAACACCACTCCCCAATAGATGGATGGCAAAAAATTCACTTTTTGGAACTTTTTTATTAGACACTTGAAGAGCTGGTTTACGATACTTTAAAGGGAAGGGTTTGATGTTTAAAGTTATGTAAAGAACCATTCCTCTAAAATGCATGCATTGCAAAATTTACTTGGGGGGAATTTCATAGTGTAAATTCTGTAAATTTTTGTTCCTGCAATGATGTCATTATGATGTCATAAAATTCGCCCTAAGTAAATTTTGCAATGCAGGCATTTTAGAGGTGTGGTTCTTTACATAACTTTAAACATCAAACCGTTCCCTTTAAAGTATTGTAAACCATCTCTTCAAGTGTCTAATAAAAAAGTTTCAAAAAGTGAATTTTTTGTCATCCATCTATTGGGGAGTGGCGTTTTTTAGAGAATAAGCGAATTTTTGAGAAATTTACCACATTAATCTCACATTATTGAATAGTGTATAGTAGGGGAGTGGTGTTGGTAACACATCCCCAAAATTTTAGATTTATACCCCTCCCACAGCTCAGAAATCAGCGGGTGCCGGACCTGCTGTGGGACACCAAAAAAGCCACAAAAGAAATTTACAGTTTGGGCGACCCACCCTGAGAGGGGTCGCCGCGACCCCCCCAATTCATGCGAAGTAGAGGGGGGTTGCGCCAATATCGCCCCCACGTTTCAGCCTCTGGGGCGCCCTAGAACTGGGGAGAGGAGAAGGAAATCAAAAAACTGGGATTTTCCCGAGAAGGAAATCAAAAAATGGGTGCCGGACGTGACTGGGAAGGTGTTTATCTTATATATATTTTACCTAATTGCTACTATCCAGAGTGTGGCAAAATGCCCAGGCTTTCCAGCGTTACAAATAAAACTAGGCGGATCAGAATCCTGACGATCCGAAAAAACACAAGTTAAGCTGGCGTCTATATTAGGGTTCAAACGGGATTCCGATCCCGAATTCCGAAAAATTTCGGGATTTTGCGGTTTCGATCCCGATCCCTAAACTTTAACCCCGATCCCGATCCCAAAATTTGAAAAAGCCAATCCCGATCCCGAGATTTAGAAAATTCCAATCCCGATCCCGAAAAAAATGCCCCAATCCCGATCCCGGAAAAATTCACAGACACAAAAGGTGCCAGAAATGGCAATTTTTAAGGACCATTTTGTATGCAGTTTGAAAAAAATTTTGCGCGCATCGCATGCGCTTAATGAATCCATAGCATTGTTTTGGATGCAATTTAATCCAACATTTCTGGCATCCATTGTTTTTGGTGTTTTGGGTCACTTTGTGAAATGTCACGAAAGAAACCGTGAAAACCAATTTTTAGGCCTTAATCCCGATCCCGATCCCGAAAGGTCAATCCCGATTCCGATCCCGAAATCTCAAAAAAAAATCCTGATCCCGATCCCAAAAAGTCAATCCCGTTTGAACCCTAGTCTATATCCACAGTTCCTCCCCAATCACAACCTAATATTTCAGGTGACATCTGACTGGCAGCCGTCTCGCTTGCAGCTGCAGGCTGAAGGCAACAATTGGATACTTACAGTTTCTGCATTCCAGTGGCTGCCTGCAACAACTGCAGAGGCTCTTTTGGATACTGGTTGGTCAGCTTTGGATACGTTTTTTTATGTGCGTATTGGTGGAGTTGTGCTTTGCAATTGTTGGAATGTATTTATGTTGGTGAAGAGTGGTAATTGGGAGTTGGGAGTTTTTTGGACGGGGGATTGTAATCTGGAATGTGGATTTGACAGTGAAACTGAAGCATATGCTGAAGCAGTTCTTATGCATTTCACTCTGCTGCACTATTCATTTGCCACACTGGCTGTTGCGGCACTGCATAAGTGTTGCAAATGTGCCCAGCCGGCTGCACCCAGCAGCACAAGGTCCAGCCCTGGGGTGTTGCATCGTCTGTGTGCTACCCACTGATCTCCACACAGGGACAATGCAACAGGTGTCCTTTGGCTTTTGACCCTGTTTTGTTGTGTGCACCAGCTGCACACCTGCACCCACTTCACTGCATCTTATGTATCTGTTGTTTGTTTTTGCTCAAAATTCCAAATTTCATCACTAAATTGATTCTTGCCAAAACTTATTTAGACATTGTAAATTCCACTGTTGTGAGTACACAAAAGCGCACAGTGGGGCCATCCCTGCAGAGGCACTTGTGTTGTGTCTACCCACTGACACACAGAAATGCAAAACTTCTAGCAAAGGAGGACCACTGTGGTTGCATCATTGATTTGCTTGCAGTTAGATTACACTCACTTCATGATATGCACTGGAACTCATTGTGACAATGTAAATGGCATTGCCTTAAGTGAATAAAAACCTCCTGCACTGCTTGGGTGAGCTTTGTAAAGTATGCAATGGCTGCACAAGCACATGCAGACATCTGGCTGGGGCATGTGTGTGGCTGCAATGCACCAAGACACAGCCCAGTGGAGGGTGTCCTATTGTCTGTGTGCCTACCCACTTACTCAGCACACAGACAATATGACACCCTTCCACGTGGCTTTCTTGTGGTGCCTGCTCTGTGTATTGGTTTCACTTTCTCCATATTATTCTGACAAGTGACAGACACAGCAAAAAATGCATGTGTGGATGCGTGGTAAAGCATCATGAAGTGTCTTCATACCAACATTTCCCAACAATTCATGGAGCAAAATAGTGCTTCCACACACATCACGAATTTCTGTGTGAAGTAACTTCACGCTTCTTGATTTGGCGCCTGCACTCAAATGTATATTTTAGTGAAGCCTGTGGAAGCGCCACCATTGTGAAGTGTCTTCCACAATTTTGGAAACGCGTGAAGCACATGGTGAAGCTAGGTGAAGCATGCGGGAGACACTTCATCTGGAATTTTGTGATGCTGGTGGAAGCATTTGGAAGTGTACTGCTTCACATGCTTCCAGCCTGCTTCCAGGTGCATCACACACCCATTTTTTTGCTGTGAGAGTGAAACATTTATCATATAAGCCTACTCGTTACATGTACTAGTTTAGTAATCTGGCTGGTGGCATACATCCTGCTGGCTGAATTTCACCAATTATTCTAGCCAGTGTCTGGATGTAAAGTGTGCAATGTCTGCACAAGCGCATGCAGACATCTGGCTGGGGCATGTGTGGCTGCAATGCACCACGGCACAGCCCAGGGGAGGGGTGTCCTATTGTCTGTGTGCCTACCCACTTACTCAGCACACAGCCAATATGACACCTTTCCATGTGGCTTTCCCTTTGTGCCAGCTTTGCAAGCTGTTTCCACTTTTATCCCTATTTTTCGGACAGGTGGCTGAGTAAAATGTCATTTAAATAATTATGCTCATTATATGTACTACTGTAATAATCTGTCTGGTGGCATATGTACTTCTGGGTAAAATGCACAAAGTTTTTAGCCCAGTGGAGGGTGTTATATTGTCTGTGTGCCTACCCACTTACTCAGCACACAGCCAATATGACACCCTTCCATGTGGTTTTCCTTTGGCATCTCCTCTGCATATTGATTTCACATGGTTTCCTATTATTTTGATGAGTGACAGGTACAATGCTATTTAATTTTATCCATGCTGAGTACTAAAGTGATGAGATTCAAATTGAAAATTGGATGATTGCCAATGGAACATATTTAATTGTTGCTGGCTGTCTGAAAGGTTTCTGAAAGCTTTCTTTTTGAAAGGTCTGAAAGTATATTTCATAAATTTGTGATTATTTGCTGAATGTTTCTTTGCATTGCATGTAACTTTGGAAGGTTGCCAAATGTAAGATTATATCATTATTTTGCAGGCCATTTGAGTGGTGCACTAATTCCACTGCTGGATTCCACTGCTGGATTCCACTTCCATTTTGGATGGTATTTGAATGGGATTCTGGGATATTTCGAGTAAAGCTTCATTTTTGATTAACTGCCCAACTCGAATGCAATATTTGTATCAGGTATTCATGAAACGATAAAAAAATTGAACTATTTTTCACGTGCCACCTTACAATATTTCATATAATTTATTGGATGGCAATTGATCAAGTCTTGGCAAAACGAATTTGCTGCATTTTCTACTTTTTAGGGGGAGGGGACATCTGAAACTTTTATGCAAAGATGCGACATACTTCAAGCTAATTTCAGCGTTTTTACTGCGGAAATAGACATTTGTTCATGTATTTATGAATTAATTCGTGAACTGATTATTATCTAGACCCATTGCATAAGGAGAATAATTTTTCATGGCATCTTGAATGTATGCATCTTTGCCTAACTAAACAAAGTATCTTTCAAAAAATATTGATATTTACAAGATGCAGTTTTATTGATAAATATCAAATAATGTAACATGCTTTTTGATTTCCATTTTTATTTCAAACCACGTTTTAAACAGTCGATATTTTGTAACCCTTAATCGCTTACTATTTCAATACTTCTTTAAGCAGCGTTTACACGCTTTCGTGTGCCGACAAAAAAGTTTGGTGGAAAAGTTCCATAATTCTGGAATTAAGTTTCATATATGCAAGAAAAAACGGTGAATTGTGCTCACTAGTTATGTGTACACACATGCCAATTTGCAAATAATTTGAGCATGTCGTTCACGAATTATAGGCAATTGAAAATGAATTTTAGTTGTCGGTTCGGTTTTCGTTTTGAAACCGAACCGACAACTGAAATTCATCTTCAAATGCAAATAAGTTTTGAACGACAGGCTCAAATTATATGCAAATTGGCATGTGTGTAAACTTAACTAGTGAGTATACTTCACTGGCTTTTCCCGCAGATACGGAACTTTATTCCGGAATTATGGAACTTTCTCGCTTAACTTTTTTGTCGGCACACGAAACCGTGTAAACGACCCTTTAGTAAGCAAATTTTAATTGCAAAATGCCAATGCAATTTACCTAATCACATCAGTAAAAAAGTTATCTATCACATTTTCCGCACTGCAGCTGCAGCCACTGTTTCCCCAACTTAAGCTTGGGCATCAGCTTAAATTGGACATTTACCGATTTTGGACTCTTTTCGTGGTAGATTTAACATGGGAAATGCTATTCACACTCCTAAGACCTGAATTGTATTCAGGCACATTACTGGTATTTGCGTGAAACAGTCATTTGACAATTTATCAGGATGGCGTTTTTGTATTTAAGTCTTTAGGTGCTCAACTGCACTATTTCGCTGTATTTGTAATTGTCTCTTATTAGCGTGTGTCGATAGTGATTTTTTGCAGTCGATTTCCGAAATTAATGGAGGTCGATTTTTTGCATCTAAATGTGTCCATTAAGTCCGTCTGTGGGACGGCGTAAATACTATTGAAGTTTTCATTCGGCAATTCGATATCGAGGTTTGTGTGTATGGTTTTTTATACTCTCGATATATGGCGATTATTCATCCAGGCGTCATTTCACCACGGATTTTTTACAGTTTTTTTTTTCATTTCACCCGTAATCTATGCACATAAAAGAGTGATGTAAAACTCCGGAAGCAATTTTTCACGCTGTTTACGTCACTTCATGTTGTCTTAGTGTAAAAAATGGGCATAGGGCCCAAGCCCAAGTTGTATGTTTTAACATTTGACTTTTGTGATCGATCATGCCTAGGGCATGAGCGCTTTGAATGTTGGTCATTTTTGAAATTTACATGTTTTTGGTTGTGTTCTCGATTCGTCACAATGTCAAAGTATACTCGGCAGTCAGCGGACATCACACTTTGTATGAAAACCTACCATAACCAATCTGAATAATAGACAAAAAATTTACAGTTTTTATTTCGCTTTTACTATGGAAAAATTAACTAGGGACTTTATCACAAGATTTTATTCATAAAATTATGGTAGGTTTTTATGCTAAGTGTGCTGTCCACCGAGTATAGTTCATGTCGTTTTTCTTTGTAATTCTATTTGTGACTTGACATTTTCTTTACGATGGTATATTTTCTAGGTGAACCAAAATTCTATTTCAAATTTGTCTGCAGTTTTTCCAGCTTAAATACAGTTTCCAGAACTGTTTAAATTTTCACACATTGTGGCGTAAATACACCACATTCATATTTAAGTGGGATTTTTTTGTTTTCTTGTGTTCAGATGTCCAAAAATTTGGACGTTTACATAGATATTCCATGTTTACTCGGCAGACACGATACTCTACAAACAGATAGGAGTTATGTCTTCGGCTGGCAGACGGCCAGCCGAGAACTTATGGAAGGCGTGATGAAGACGACGTGATGGCGAGAGATGATGATCGGGACGAAAGTCATGACGTCACGATTAGGGTGTCAAAAAAAAATTTTTACGGAAAACGGAAAGGTAAGAAAATTTCACTTTACGGAAAACGGAAAACAGAAAGGTAAAAAATTTTCCTGCGGAAAGGCGGAAACGGAAAACGGAAACGGAAATTTGACACCCTAGTCACGATGGAGTGTTTCCTCCGGAAAACTGTACGGCATAATGTCATCCGAGTATATACGCTGTGAACTTAACAACGTTACTTTATTTTTATGTGTATTTATGTTATCCGATCAGAATGTTTTTGAAACATTCGCTCTTTATCCAGATCTCTGCTGTTTTTCAGTGCTTTTCAGTTTTTTATTCATTTTCAATTTTTCTTTGTACAGATTTTTTTATATTGCGTAACGGTTCCGTTTTGCTGTTCATTTGAATGTTCCATTTTTCAGTTCTGTTGAAATTTTCATATCGTGATTTCATTTGGTTGCACTTTTGGTCGTCGCTTTTGATGTCTATTTCCATATTTTGATATCGATGACTCTGTTCCAATTGTATTCTTTTCACAGAATGTCACCGTGATGTTGCATTTCAAAGTGTCAGATTTTCGATTACCGTATTTGCTTGAATAATCCCCCTGGGGGATTATTATTTCGTCAGACTTTTTTGAGGGGGAACTAATCGAGGGAGGGCATTATTCGTGGGGGGGGGGGAATTATTATTTCGTCAACAATTTCAACCATGTTTCTATCAACTCATTCGATGAAATATGCTTTATTCACACCAAAACGTGCCATTTTTGTTCAAATTGGGCACAATAAATTGAGCAAATCTCTTAAGGGGGGATTATTCGAGGGGAGGAATTATTTTTTCCTCACTCGTCTTTCAGGGGGGGATTATTCGAGGGGGAATTATTCAAGGGGGGAACTATTCAAGCAGATACGGTATTTGACACGAACGCTGTTTTTTTCAATGTTTTCCGATTTTCAATCATTTCAATTTCGTTTTTGGTGCAAGTTGTTTAGTATTTTTCATGTTGTGTTACCTTGTTACACATTTGATGTATCTGTTACGTTGTTTATAGGAATGCATATTATCGTGAGTGAATTTTTATTTTGGTTATCTTTCGTTGCAAAGCGTACTTTCAGTGTATTTTATTTTTTCAGTGTCATTTGATTGATTATTTTTTCTTCTTCTCTCATTTTGTGTTAAAATTCCACGCATTTTTCTGTTATCATTTGCACCAACATTCAAATTTTTTTCTGGTGCGTTTTGGATATTCTATTTTGTATATTTATGTGTGTATTATGTATTGTATAGTGGTCGGTCTGCATGCTTTACAGAGAATTTACCAGAATTTACCGTACCATTTTTATGGAAAAAGCAGACACCAAATTCCTTAATGCAGATTCACAACTTGGCTTTTCTCTATTCAGACGGAATACGGTATATTTCACTGTAAAGTGTGCAGAATGTTTTGTTTCAATTTCTTTTTCATTGTATTCCAATAAAATTCAAACCCAATATCAACTTTAAAAAAATCATCGAACAAGTTGCTTTGTGGACAGTGGTCACTCCACTCCCGGGCCAGAGAAGCTGTAGCCTAGGAGCCTGTAAAATGTCAAATGTCATGCAATGAGTTGCCATTTTGCAGAGCATTTCACATGACTAGTGATGGAAAAGCGCCATGGCGCTGGCGCTTGTCGCTAGCGCCAAAGCAAAAAGCGCCATGGCGCTTTTGGCGCTTGGCGCTAAAACGCCCTGGCGCTTTTGGCGCTTGGCGCCAACATCCTGGCGCTTTTTCCATCACTACACATGACTCTAGACACTGTCTGACATTTTACAGGGTCTGGGAAAGCCCCCAGTGGACAGCACCGATGTACTTCGTGAGTATGCAACATTTACATTCGTGCAGGCCGTCTCTGAGAGATTTGTAAATTTGGTTGTCTGGGGACAGTCCCGCACCTTGTGCAGTGGAAAGTATTGTTATTGTGCGCGTTCCTACAAATTTGTCAAATGCCAGGGGTTCGGTGATCAATTTTTATTTCGACTGACACTTCATGATTGGCAATGACAATTGACTTGACAGTTTACAGAGTGCAGGACTGCCACCAGGGGAATATTCGAGTGAAAAGTAGGGCGCTTGGCATACTATGTGCAAGAAATTTTGCGTATAGTGCACATCATTTCAACACTTATGTGTTGGATGCCTCGGATTCTAATGGATTCTGCATTTTGTCCCAGAGCCTGTAAAGTCGTGCAAATTGTCGGAGGTTATTGATATAATAATTGCATGTAAAACAGCTTTTATTCCCTCTAATTGTTTGCTGGTCGCTTGATATTTTTCACGACAAATTGTGACACAACTTTTGTGACCCTCACTGCGGTACTTAAAACCCCTTGTTTTCGGTACATGTTGTATACAGCAGAGTTGTTAAAATACCGGTATTTTTGGAAAGCGTAAGCGTAAGCGTAAATACACTTTCCGAATTTTCAGTATGGATACTTAAAGCGTAAGGTATTTTTAAAATACCTGGGAAAGCGTAAATAAAAGCGTAAGCGTAAAAAAATTTTAAGAGACGTTTTCTCAGTGAATTGTTTCCAAATCAAGCTCTCAGCGACATTTTTCGGATGTCCACTTAGTAGTCTGCCCATGTTGTTTGGCAATTCATCGGCAGCGGCACTTACCGTATTTCTTCGAATAGAAGAGCACCGTTCAGTTTTTTTTGTCAACTTTATTTGCCTGCCATTCTATGGGAGGTGCCGTTCTATTGGAGGCTGCCGTTCTATTAGAAGAAACACGGTAAGTCATCATTTTATCTTCCAACTTGGAGTTAGTGCTGTCGACCGCGACAACATCGTCGTCTTAATCTATTTTCAGCCCAAAATTTCTTATCTGAAGCCACGATTTTGCTCGACGACACAGAGCAAAACATTCATACTGCGACATAATTTGTAAATGTGCCACTATTTCCAGCACATTACTGCACGCACGCAGTAATTTTGTTGTACGCAGTTTCGTTCACTCTTTTTTGTGGTTTTATGCTTTTTCAAAAATGTAAAACTGAACCGTGTGAAAAGCTTTTTTACGCTTTTAGTACCCGGGTATTTTGGCCGGAAAAGCGTAAATAAGCGTACGGGTATTTTATGAAAGCGTAAGCGTAAGCGTAAGTATAAATACCCATTTACCCGGGTATTTCGGGTAAGCGTAAATACGCTTTCGCAACTCTGGTATACAGTGTTATCATGGACAAGGACATGGGGCAGGCGTTCGACGCACATTTACCGTAAATTGTCTGATTGGGTGCCAGGCGTATTGTTTACGGCACATTTTTAGGGGGCGCACTATTGGAGATGGCGTATTATTGGAGGGTGGCGCATTTTATTTTCCTTCAAATTATTAACTTCAATGTCAACATAACTAAATGTGAGCATGACATTTTAAAGCGATAAACATCGTATACTCGGCGGACATGAAACTCTACAATGTTGGTGGACTTAATTCCCAATACTTATGTCTCACGTTCAAGTTTGGACGGATGATTTTCGCTCGGTTCATGGTCGATATTACTTTTGTGCGACCATGTGATGTGAGAACAAAACAACATCTTCGGCTCAACGACACAGTTTGAAATCGAACCGGGATGTTATATACATACCGAAAAGTGCCAAAATAACACGTACAGTATGTATCCTAACCCACAGGCAGATAGAGATGTACAAATAAAGGTGTGTAAATGGAAAAATAATCATTGCGAAACGAGTGAGATAGCTCTCGTTTTAATGCAACATGAACTCTTCAAACATTATTGACGTAGTATATATCAATTGTTATCTAATTTCTAGGTCTATCGCAAAGATTTCATTAATTTCATTTGCCTCACATTGCGAAATAATTTGTGCAGCTACATTTGGCAAAGTGCCCATTCGGTTAACACTACAGTCATTGCGTATTCTTTCAGAACATTGTATGCCATCATGTCCGCCGAGTTTACTATACGATAAATACAATAGCGAACTACCCAGCGGCTTTTGTGAACTGCCCGCCGCCTTGTGTGAAAGTGCGGAATCCGCAGCTTCCGCCGATTGCGACATCGTTACGTCGTTTTTCTCTCTCAGGGTGTCGCATTATTGGGGAGTGGCGCATTATACTCGCGCAACGTGCGCAAGGGTGGCGCTCGAGTACTTTCAAAAAGCATACATAAAAGCGAGTACAGCTACTTTTTTCAAAGTATACGTAAACGTATTTACTCAGTACTCGAGTATACGTACTTTTTGAGTAAACGTAAATACGCTTTAACAACTATGGCGCCAATACGCCATTGTGACTCTCAATAGGATAAAATTTTGGGGCAGGGGCTGAGCTCCCCCCCCCCCGGTTTTCTGGCCTCTGTAAACAATTTTCCATATCATTTTACATGACTTTTGCGCTGCGGTATTTAAAAATCCCCAGTTTACCGGTCAGTGTTATCATTTTTGACACTGCATTGCATGATATTTTACAGGGCCTGGGTTTGAACCCGTTTCTCTGCGCATTTTATCAGTCAAGAAACTGCGAAATCACAAAAGTAAACCCATCTACCCTAGTTAAGAAATATCATTAACAAGGACCAGGGCCCTGGACAATTAGGCACTGGATTTGGTAGTTAACATAGTTGTTTAGTCGAATAATTCCCCCTCTTGAATAATTCCCCACTGTTAGACGAGTGATGAAAAAAAATTCCCCCTGGAATAATTTCCCCTTTAGGCATATGATAAATTTATTGTGTGTAATCTGCACAAAAATGTCATGATATTTCGTTAATAAAGCACTCAGTTGATAGAAACATGCTTGACAATTATGACGAAAGAATAATCCCTAGCCGTGAATAAATTCCCCTTGAACAGCTCCCCCCCCCCCCGCAAATAAGTCTGGCGAAAAATAATTCCCCATGGTAACTTTTTGAGTAGGTAAATATGGTATTTACAGTTATTCAAAAATATGTACCGTATTTCCTCGAAAGACCCCCCTCGAAATACCCCCCCCTCGTTTGACCCCCCCCCCCTCTCGAGACCACTATGAAACAATCACCCCCCTCGAAATACCCCCCCCTCGTTTGACCCCCCCCCCTCTCGAGACCACTATGAAACAATCACCCCCCTCGAAATACCCCACCCCCAGATTGAGTGTAAAGAGAACGTACATGACAAATACTGCAGTTTGTGTTCTGCGTAGTGCAGAACACACGTTAAAACAATGTCGTAATCACGTTAGAACAGTGTTTATACCATCTACGTACTACTATTAGTCTACAGGAGTCTATACATGTCAGTTATTGATGCATTTTTCTACCCCAGTGTACATCACAAACGACGATTTTGTACAAGGATTTGAAAAAATTTCTGGCGAAATAATAACCCCCCCTCGAATTACCCCCCCCCCCCCTCTCGGGACCACTATGAAACAATCACCCCCGGGGGGCTATTTCGAGGAAATACGGTAAATATACTCGAGTACTGCGTACTCGGATGTTTTTCTCTTTTTTGTTGACCATTTGGATGTGCCTGATAACAGTTTCACTATCAAAAATGTTTGTTTGCCTACGTCCCTGTTTTCTTGTCGTCCTACATCGTTCTCAGAACTGAGCTGTCTTTTCAAATGAACACCATTAATGCTTGAATAAGATCTCAAGGCAGTTATTTTTAATCGTGTTTTCAATGGGTAGTTATAAAAGCAATTTTTTCAAAAAAAGCTATTTATCAGAATATGAATATTCTATGAGAAGGTAGCAGTATAACAGGGGCTTTTAACCTATGGCGGGGGGGGGGGGGGGTGAGCGGCACACTCGTTCCCGGGAGGAAACAAACGGACACTTTCCGGAAAAATCTCCCTTAGCAACAGACCCAAAACAACCCATTTTCTTCCCCGAGAACGAGTGTGCCACTCACCCCCCCCCGCTATAGGTTAGAAGCCCCTGTTATACTGCTGAAGGTGTACATTCTATGAAATGAGGGTGAGGGGAAACTCACATGCCATGTAATATGCCATAGTAATTTTCATCAAAAGATGTCAAATACCTAGCCAGTTAAAATGACAGAAAATATGACATTTTAAATGACATTTTCTATGACTTTTGGTATCTTATTTCTTGGCCTGCGTAGGTAATACATTGTAATACATTTAATTATCTATGGGACCTATCACATGGGGAAATATTCAAGGGTTTTTTGTTGACTTGGATAATGGGGGGGGGGGGCTTTTCAAGTTAGGGAATCATTCAAGGGGTTACTGATTGGATGATATATGGTACATATTTAACATAATACTGCCACTATCAAAATAACTTTGTCAAACAAATGTCTCTGATGGTAGTGATAACGTTTTTCATGCAAGGTGTCCCCAGTGAGCATCCCCAGTGATTTATATTTTCAAAAATCACAATAAATATAAATAACCCGTGATTTATATATATATATATTTATATTTTTCTCAAATTCTGAGTGATATATTTATATATATTTTTGAAATTTGAAAATAAAATCACTGAGAGAATCACTGATACTAGATAAATTGTGCTTTTTGACTACACAAAAAATAGGTATGTAAGCACATATAGTACAACAAATAGCTGAAAATAGGCAAAAACACACAAACTACTGATTTTGAAACTGAAAATCTATACAGGGGTATGAAAATTAGTGATTTTGGACACAAATTCATGTAGAATTTTGCAAAAATCACTCCAGATAGGGGTTAACCCCTACCAATTCCTCCATTCGAGACCCCTCGGCAGTTGTTGTAAATGTGCCTGGTCTTGACACCATAGTTGTTAAAATGTATACTCGGATGACATTGCGCCGTACATTTTTCCGGTGGAAACACTCCATCATGACGTCATCACTTTAGTCAATTCTGGCGTGTAGCGTTTCTTTTCTTTTTGCGAAATGTTGATTCATTAGTTTTCAGTTGGCCGTCTGCCAGCCGAAGACATAAATCATATCTATTTGTAGTATATATATGTTTACTCAAAAAGTACATCAGGGGTCTCCAGGATTTTGGCCCTCGCGGGGGCTGGATAGATAGCAAATCGCTCCTCCGGAGGGACAGATAGCTGAAAAAATTTTCTGGGGGGGGGGCTTGGGGGGGGGCTCGCGGGGGCAAAATATATAGGCTTTTTCAGTGCATAGAAGGCCGAAAGGGGGAAAAATCGCTAATAATCAGTTAAAAGTGGCCAAAAGTAGGTTTAAAATGGCTAAGAACAGGCATATAATATGCATATAGCCGGAGAGCACGATTTTGAAGGTCAAAAACCATAAAAAGGTGCAAAAATGAGTGATTTTGAGCAAAAATTGGGGCAAAATTTCTCAAAAACCACTCCAGATAGATAGATAGCTGAGCGATTTGGGGGGGGGTCTTTGGGGGTAGTAGGCAAAAATTTTGCCTCGGGATAGATAGATAGCTGAGCGGCCTCCGGGATAGATAGATAGCTGGCGGATTTGGGGGGGGGGGGCAGCCCCCCCCCCAGCCCCCCCCCCTAGGAGACCCCTGAAGTACATATACTCAAGTACTCACTAAATACATTTATCTATACTTAAAAAAAGTACCTGAACTTGCTTTTACAAATACTTTTTGAAAGTAATCGAGTACAGAAAACGTATATTTAGATAGGCTTTTTCAAGGCATAGATGGGAATAAGGGAGAAAAAAGTGAAAAATAGGAAAAAAACATTGCTGAAAATACCTAGCTGAAAATAGGTACATAACCCATGAACTAGTGTTTTTGAAGGTTCAAATGGTACGAAAGGTATGAAAATTAGTTATTTTAAGTGAAAATTAGGGCAAAATTCCTAAAAAATACCCTTTACGTTTTCTGGGGAAAAAGTATTTTTACTTTAAAAAAGTACTTTTAACAACTTTGGGAAAAAGATGTATTTCTTTAAACCCAACCCAGGTCATTGAGAAATGGTTTTTTTTCCATCCCTTGTCGGGACCGCCATAAAATACCGGGACCGAGACCAGGACCGCTCCAGTCCCGACTTTTTGCTGAACCGTGTACCGGGACCGCGGTCCCGTTTGAACTGTACTTTGGACTGCCCCCAGATAAGAAATTCGTTTTAGTCATTCGTTTCTAGGTTTCTAGTTTTTCTGCAGTCTGGCGCCGTTGTTTCTGTGGTTTTGGTTGAATGTTGCTGCAGTGCACACACTAATTTACTGATGAAATTTTAAATTGTTTAGTTAACTCATAAGTCAGCGTTGGGCCCATTTTAGTTTACTGAAATGGGTTATTTTTACCATCCGTATACTGAAGTTGACTACACAACCTTCCAGTAAACTCAAATTCCATTCAAATTCGGTTTACGAGTTTATTGGCCGTAAACTAGTGTGTGCAGCGCCAATGGTGAACTTTTCCTCATGCGCCTTAAAAAAGGAACTTTTTCATGCGGGACTTATCCAAAAATTACTGTGTGTTAAGCCGGAATTACAGCTCAGCGGCGTTTGACCTGAAATGATGACGTCGATGACGTGATGAAGCGTTGAAATTTCAGAATTAGATAGTCCGAGTAATTGTGTGTAATGTCCTAAAAAATTAAGAAAATAATTATTTTTTAATAAGTTATTTATTTTACGTCAAAATTTACACATTCTAGGTCAACATTTCATGTCAAACATTTTACATCACCAAAAAATTTTGACGTTAAATTAATAACTACTTAAATAATGATTATTTGATCAAAAAAAATTTGGGACATTACACACAATTAGTAGAACTATCTAATTCTGAAATTTCAATGCTGTACCTTTATCTATTTTGATGTAATCAATTTTACGACGTCATCATTTCACGTCAAATGCCGCTGAGCTGTAATTCCGGCTTAATACGATGGAAAGGGACCGCGGCACCGTGCTGGTGCTGTGCTATTTTTTTCAAAATGGCACCAGTGCCGGTGCGGTGCGATTCAAAACCGTGCGGTGTCACTTTTTCCGGTGCCTTTTCCATCACTAGTAATTACACAGTTAACTGCATAAAAATCTCACTAATCTTCAGGTGAAACCCACAATCATGAAGTTTCAACTAACAATTCTCGCCCTAGCAATGGGCATAGCGCATTGTGAAGATTCCATATATGACTTCAGTGTTCCCGATTTAGATGGCAATATGGTTGACCTTGGAGAGAGATACAGGTGTTTTTGAGGGATTTATTTAGTGTGATGTTTTTGTGAAATGAAATTTGAAAGTTTTTTTTGGGCTTCTTCCAACCTACCTGGGGGCAGTTCCATGCCCTGTAAAATGCAGTGGTAAATGTCAAATGTCATGCAAACAGTCAAAAGTCACGTAAAATGCCTTGCAAAATGTGGAAAACACTTCAGCAAAAATATAGTGAGACTGGTGGAAGCATGTCACTTCACACCCTTCCAGAACCAATGTTCCTTAGATGAAATAGCATCACTAAAGGTCTTCACAATTACTTCACACTTCACCTCACAGAGGCAAAGTGGTGGTGTTTGTGAACACTGCTAGCAAATGAGGTTTGACACCTTCGAATGTGCCTCAGATGGAGGAGGCATATTTGAAGTATAAGGATTCTGGGTTGAGGATTGCTGCCTTCCCCAGTAACAGTTTTAATCAGGTTTGTGTTCACTGCATTGTGGTAAGGCCTGTTTCTGTGTGGTTGTGATGGCAATGTGCCAGAAAAATGGTCTTGGTCAGGGTTGGTTTTATAAAAATTCATTTTAGTAAAATTGTATAAAATTGTATAAAAAAATTATCTTATTTTTTTTTTCTTGTTCCATTGTATTTTTTTTAATTTTATTCCCAAAAGTCATTAATAAAATAAAATGACACATTTTACAAAATTTTTACAAAAATTGTACAAAAATTTTACAAAAAATCAGAATCATGCATGCAAGGCCAGAAAAATGTTATACATAAAAAAACCTGTGACGAATTTTTCCCTTACTTTTCAAAAGTTGCATGCAGTATGTATTGTTATCTAACTGCAAGTGTAAAGTTACAATTATTGATAAGAATGGTTTGCATTTTCAGTAGAAGGACTAGTGGAGTGTGCTGGGCACATTTGTAAAATGTAATGCAATTTGTTAATTGTCTTGACAAATATAAAGTAAAGTGTCAATTCTCATGCAAAATGTCAAGTGTCATGTCAAATTTCAAGCAAAGTGGCAATTGTCATGACTAGTGATGTAAAAGCGCCATGGCGCTGGCGCCTGGCGCTAGCGCCAAAGCAAAAAGCGCCATGGCGCTTTTGGCGCTTGGCGCCTTTTTGCTGTGGCGCCATTGGCGCTTGGCGCTGTGCTACGGAAAAGTGCCATGGCGCTTTTGGCGCTTGGCGCTATGATGCCGTGTCGCCATTGGCGCTTGGCGCTGGCATTTTAAAAAGCGCCAGAAAAGCGCCAAGGAGTTCAAAAAATAGATCATTATTTTATGTTAAAAGACCTTGTGTGCAAAATTTTCACATGTAAATGTGTTACTGCACATGTAAAACCCAGGATGTAATTTATTCCAGGAAGAACAAACCCTCCACTTGCTTATTTTGCAAGGATATTCAAAAAAATTCCCCAAATAATGGGCCTAATGGTCCCATCCCAATTCAAATCTTGCTCACAAGCCGACGAGCGATGATCAAATGCATAGTATTGCATTGTGTTGAAAATAAAGTTTTGTTGTTGTTGAATAAAAAGGTAAATACAATGGTAAAATGTCTGAATGCTTCAAACTGTAGAGGCACCAAAGTAAATAGATGTCCAAAAAATGTCTGGAAGAATCACGTGGTGCACTCCCAAGCACCTCCAGACAGAAAACCCTGTTTCGACCCTTTCAAACAGACAGGATATGATTTTGGGGCGGGTGCCAGGGTCTCATCAGTGCTCAGCACCCTTAGCCTACATAACCTACTTAACCTACTACAACACCTAACCGACAGGACCTAACCAATACCTGCATTAGCATGGCTGCCTCTTGGGCAGCAAAAATTTTTGGCGCTGGCGCTATTGGCGCTTGGCGCCAACATCCTCTGGCGCCATTGGCGCTTGGCGCCGTGTTCTAGAAAAGCGCCATGGCGCTTTTGGCGCTTGACGCCAAAAGTCTGGTGCTTTTTACATCACTAGTCATGACAAATGTCATGCAAAGTGTAAATTGTGTATCCAAATCTTGTGTTTTTGTATCCATAGTATGTTTTGTATATAAAACTTATGTTTTTGTATCCAATGTTCACATAAGATTTGGATTCAACAACAACATGATTTGGATACAAAACATAGGATTTAGATATAAAACATAAGATTTGGACACAATTTACTTGACAATTGATACTTTATTTTTTACATGTAATGACAATTTACACTTTACCTTACATTTGTCATGACAATTGACACTTTGCATGACATTTTACATGACATTGGACACTTTACACTTGGGACTGCTCCCAGATCCATGAATAAACAGGTAGAAACTCAAGCAACGAGATAAAATTTTACAAAAATTCAAATTTTTATACAATTTTTATTTTTATTCTTAAAATTTTCCATTTTATTTTATTTTATTTTATTCTTGAATATTCCATTTTATTTTTATTTTATTTTATTTTTATTTTTTTCTGAGATTTTGCCAACCCTGGTCTTGGTTGCCAGTTTGGTTTGAACATCGCAATTAGCATTGAAAAATGGATGATTTTGAGAAAATATAATATTTCAGAATTTCTCTCAAAGATAAGAAAAGCCACTAAAATATAGATGATTATTAGTCACATACTTTTTGTTTATTTTATAATATTTGGAAAAGCTTAGAAAATCTCCCAAGAAGAAATTAAATATATAATAATTACTAGAAAATCACATGGTGAGGACAATGGAAAAATATTGAGTTCCTTATTCAGATTGGATATGGTAGATTTGACCATAAATCATGACATTTTAATAATATTACATCCGCGTACAGGAGCCTCTGAGCAACAGTGAATTAAAAACCTATTTTCAAAACCAAAATGCAACTTATGACGTGTATGCAAAATCCGCGGTTAAAGGGCCAGATACAATCCCACTTTATCAATGGATGAAGAAAAGCTACTGTTACTGGTTTATTTGTGACCGTGAAATTTTGTGGAATTATGAGAAATTTGTGGTGGATAGAAATGGGAAGGTGGCGTACAGGACGATTCCAGGAAAATTCGAGGTAAGCAAGTGAATGTGAAAGAAAAGAAAAAGTGCTGTGCCATATATAGTTGTGGATACTGTTACCTGTACTCGCTTTAACATATACTTTTGAAAAGTACTCAAGTACAGAAAACGTATTTCAGATAGGTTTTGCTATAGGCTTTTTCATAGCATAGATGGGGAAGAAAGGCTAAAAAAGTGAAAAATACCATATTACCTCCAATATAAGGCATCCCTCTAATATAAGGTACCCTCTAATATAAGGTATAACTTTTGGTAATTTTGAACGCGATGAAATGAATATAAGGTACCCTCTAATATAAGGCATACCTCTTATAAGGCACAGCTGGCTGCGTGCCAAAACGCGCAAAACAATAAAAAAGGTTGCTAAAAATGGCGGAAAATGATGAATATGGTGCCGAAGGGCAGTGTGATGACTCTTCGTCGACTTCCGCTGCTGAAAAATGTGCCAGAATACGGCGGCACTATTAACTCGAAATAATGTAAGGTATACCTTATATTAGAGGTAATACGGTAGGTTAAAAAATTGCTGAAAATAGGCACAAAACACACAAACTAGTGAATTTGGTTGTAAAAATTGTCAAAAAGGTACAAAAATGAGTGACTTTGAGTGAAAATTTCGGCAAAATTCCGAAAAAATACTCACTTTCATGTTTTCTAGTGTGAAAAGTATTTTACTCACGTTTACTCATGAGTAGTGATGGAAAAGCGCCAGAAAAAAGGGCGCCAGGCGCCAATGGCGCCATGGCGCCATTTAGAAACTGGGCGCCAAGCGCCAAGGGCGCCACAGAAAAAGGGCGCCAAGCGCCAAGGGCGCCATGGCGCCATTCAGAAAGTGGGTGCCAGGCACCAAGGGCGCCACAGAAACAGGGTGCCAAGCGCCAAGGGCGCCATGGCGCCATTTGAAAATTAGGGCGCCAGGCGCCAATGGCGCCAGAATAAAACAGTGCATACAATACCCTGTGTGTGCTGAAAATGTTGCTATAACACTGTATTGCACACATTCACCTTTTTATTCACATTCTCTAGGATGTAATCAGCACAAAAAAAACTACCTAGCAACAAAAATTTTTTACATTAAATCATACACACACACATTCACCTAAACGCAATGGAAATTGTCATTTGACAAAACGATGCATCCACTTCAAACAGATTTTTCCAATGGATGTTTTCTTGAAGTGGCTGACAACAAAATTACGATGATTTGAATGTGTTGATTTATGAGTTTGCAAGTTCAAACGTCCATAATTCTCAGCTTCTGATCCATGAGATGCGTCTGCTGAATCATTGGATGAAACATTTCCATCCACTGGGACCACTTCGTCCATTTTTCTAGTGAATTTCGACTATTATCGATTATCGCTTTTTTAATTTTTGCCGTTTACGCAGCCTTCACCTCGAAACCCTGCTGGCGCTATTTTGGCGCCCTTTTAGGGCAGGGCGCCGGGCGCCAGGGGCGCCACAGAAAAATGGCGCCAAGCGCCAAGGGCGCCAAGTACGGCAGATAGGCTTTTATCTAGTTTTTTAAGTCATAGAAGAGATAAAAAAGAAAGCAGAAACTAAAAAATTTAACCCATTTTTTTTTCAGGCTGTGATATCAGAGATTGAAAATCAGTTAAACGTGTAAACAATTTCAATGTGTAGTATTTGATTGAATTACTACAATATGGATGGAACATTTTTAAAGAAATATCGAATGGATTTTGTAACTTTATCAACAAAAACTGACATTGTAAAATCAGAGAAAAGTGGACTTTTCACCATGAAGCAGCAACTTGGTGTGATAGTCTACTAAAATCACCATAAAAAGCCTCATTCCACAGATTTTGGTGATGTTTTGTTGTGAAACCAATATGGTACAGCAGAACTGATGTATACAATCTGTGCTGGGGTTTCCTTATTATTATTTTTTTACCTATTTCTTTCTAATGATAATTCTAATGATTATATGATCGAAAATGTAAATTGTATTTGTATACCGAACTTTACTGAACCAATAAAAAGAAACTGTATTCCCTCTAAATAGCGTAAAAAATGAGATTATGTTTTAACCAGAAAAATGTTTTGAATGGTTTTTTAAGTTGTATTTTTATTAGTAATTTTTCGAGTAAATACACTGCAATTAAGATAGATTTCACATACGAAATTTACCGATAGATATGCACTGCACCTGTGTCTATAACAAACGATACACAATTGTCTTGACAATGACAAGTGGCATACCTCCTAGTAGGCGGCACGCAAATAAATGCCTGATTCATAATAATAATAAAACAATATTTTACCTCCTATTGGTTATCAGCAATGGACCTCTTGGCGCCATTAAGTACCCATCTTGACAAAAGTGTACCGTATTTTCCAAAACTTTTCAGGGAGACCAAAATTGTACCAAAATTTGAGGGGGATCATTTCAGGGGCGAGCTATTCGAAGGCGATTTTTTTCCATTAAATACACGATAGTTCATGACCAGATTACAGAGGTTAAATAAATGCGAAAAATGATAAATAATTCAAAAACCAATTTCCATCAAAATTCAATCCAATAAATTTTACGATCACAATTTTATGCTGTGATCACAGTTACACTACCGCCAACATGTGAGGGCCATGGTCCTAGGCTCCAAATTCAATTAGAGCGTAAGGCGCCCGACACGCGAATACCTACCGTATTTCCTCGAAATATCAACCCCCCTCTCGAAATACCAACCCCCCCCCCCCCGCTCGAAATACCCCCAGGCCTGAGCGAGCTTATGTGAAAATAACCCCCCTCGAAATGCCCCTTCCCTCGACGCGCACTAACCGACTTGAAATTTTCACTCTGAAAAAATAAACCCCCCCGGTGATATGTCGAGGAAATATAGTATACGCGGCGGACATCAACACTTAGTATCAAAACCTACCATAACCCAGCTGAATAATGAACCAAAAATTATACACCGTATTTCCTCGAAATACCCCCTGGGGGTGATTGTTTCATAGTGGTCCCGAGAGGGGGGGGGTTAAACGAGGGGGGGGGGGTATTTCGAGGGGGGGGGGTTATTGTTTCACAAGAAAAATTTTGAAAACCAAGTACGAAATTGTCGTCTGAAACGTACGCAGACGTCGAAAAATGCAACAAAAACCGCCATTTATAAGGTTCTGTAGACTAATATTAGTATGTAGATGGTATGTACACTGTTCTAACGTGATTCCGACATTGTTTTAACGTGTGTTCTGCACTACGTAGAACACAAACTGCTGTATTTGTCATGTACGTTCTCTTTACACTCAATTTGGGGGGGGGGTATTTCGAGGGGGGGGTGATTGTTTCATAGTGGTCTCGAGAGGGGGGGGTCAAACGAGGGGGGGGGGGTATTTCGAGGGGGGGGGTATTTCGAGGAAATACGGCAATTGTTTCATCATAATATTTCGTTTTTACTACGGAATAATAAATTAAGAAATTTATCACAAGATTTTATTCATGAAATTATGGTAGGTTTTCATACTAGTGTGCTGTCCACCGAGTATACGTGTTTTACCTTGGCGTCAGCTCAGCGCCAATGCCATGGTTTCCTACACTACCGTATTTCCTCGAAATACCCCCGGGGGGGTTATTTTTTCAGAGTGAGAATTTTGAGGGGGGGTTAAGCGAGGGGGGGTATTTCGAGGGGCGTTATTATTTCGCCAGAAATTATTTTGAAAACCAAGTACTAAATTGTCGTCTGAAACGTACGCAGACGTCGAAAATGCAACAAAAATCGCCATTTATAAGACTCTAAAGACTTGTATAAGTGTGTAGACGTATAATCACTGTTCTCACATAACAGAGTCATCGTTTTTAACGTGTGTTTTGCATTACCGAGATGACAAACCGCAGCCTTTGTCATTTACGTTCTCTATACACTAACTTTGGGGGGGGGGTATTTCGAGGGGGCGTTTATAAGTTCATAGTGTCCATTTTGAGGGGGGGGGGGTATTTCGAGGAAATACGGTACATTGGCGCCATTTTTCCTGTTGCCAATGTCAACCGGTGAGCTGAACGATTGTAGAGTGTTTTACGGTTTTTTTTGTTGGCACGGACTTCGATATAAAAATTTGGATCAAATCCCGCAACTAGTGATGTTAAAGGCACCGGGAAAAATGGCACCGCACCGGCACCGGTGCCATTCTGAAAAAAATGGCCCCGGCACCTAAGGGCACCGGAGGGTTGACGGTGCTAGCACCGAAAGGCACCGCACCGGGTAAAATTTTGTGTAGTGATGTTCAAAGTGCCAGGACCTTGGCGGGAAGCGCCAAAAGCGCCCTGGCACTTTTCCAGCCCCAGCACCAAAATCTATGGTGCCAGGGAAGAATGGCGCCAATTGCCATGGCGCTGAGCACCAACAATGCCACAACAAAATGCCACCTGAAGCGTGTGAGTCATGGCGCTTTTTATGTTGGCGCCAACACCAACTACATGCACTTTCGCAGTCGCCAGGAGTACTCGACTCCCGGACCAGGACGTATGTTTGATTGTAACAACGTCGACCTTTCTAACACGTCGGAATGACTTTTATCCAACTCAGAATCAATCATTGTTTTCTTTAAAATCGCTAGTTTCTATGTTTGTCAAAAGAAAATCAATATAAAAGTGACCGTGGGCACATGTTCAACGTGAATTTGACTTCTTCACTTTTTAAATGAGCACACATGTCCTGCAATAAACCGCAGTTCACGCCCTTGAAACCCTACCGGTGCCTTTCCCAGTGCCCCACGTTTTCTGGCCGGTGCTAGCACCTAAAAGCACCCTCAAAAAAGGGCACCGCACCGCACCGGCACCGGTGCTATTCTGAAAAAATAGCACCGGCACCGGCAGGGCACCTCTGATAATTGCGAGGGCACCGCACCAGCACCGGCGCTGGTGCCCTTCGGTGACCAGCACCGGTGCCCCGGTGCCTTTTCATCACTACCCGCAACCGCACCCAGTAAAATGTCATTTAAATGTAAAGAACATGTAAAATGGAAAATGCAAAATGACACACGAATTTGTCAAATAAAATGTGAAATCGAAAGCACCCAGTAAAATTTTCTTCAACATTTTGCTAGGTATTCTTCACCTTGACATTTGGCACTTTTGCGGGGTACGTTAAAGGGCGCAATGCTACACGAATTTGTATAATGTCGTGTAAAATGTAAAATGTTCCTGATCATTAACATTTTTTGCCAGTCCACATTTTTCGTTTACATTTTACATGACATTTTACATTTTACATGTTACATTTTACATGACATTAAATAAGGCGCCAGGGACTGGCGCCTGGCGCCTTACGACCAGTGTAGTAATTGGCTCCGAACGGCGGTATTTGCTCAGATGACGTTTGTACACGAGTATTTTTGGGCGCGCACAAACGGATAGTGAAACATGTTTTTACCACCCACCTGGTGCAAATATCAAACGTGTGTGTATGTGTAAAATTACCCATAAGAAACATGTAAGTACGCTAGTGATGGTATGACGCCATAGGCGCTTGACGCCTTTTTTTCTGCGCGTCCTTTACTTTTTTTCTTTTCAAAATAACGTATTTCTTCTAATAGAACGGCGTACCTGCAATAGAACTGCGGCCTCCAATAGAATGGCAGGTAGAAAGTATGTTGGGAGTGCCAAAACAAAAAAAATGAATAGTGATAATGTTCAAAGCATTCAAATAGGTATTAAATTTAAAATTGATACTCTTATATAAAAAAGCTTAGGTAAGCTTCCTTAAACTAAGGTTATGTTGAAAGGAGAGTCTATGAATGAAATTGGTGAAAACAATAGAACGGCAGCCTCCCATAGAACAGCACCTCTATTTAACGATGGCAAAAAAGATTCGAAAATTCCAAAATATTTTCGAATTTTCAAATTTTTTCAGAATTTTAGAATTTTTTTTCCATCACTGGAAAAAAACACTTGAAAATCGATGATTTTTTTGAAAAAATTCGAAAATTCATAAATTCGAAAATGGTTTTCGAATTTTTCAGGGAATTCAAGGGAAAAAAAACATGCTCAGGTTCTAAATGCTAAATCGGTCGATAATTGATACGCGGTGCGTCTGGAAATGTCTATCGAAACAGAAAAAAACGTCAATGAACGTTGAAATGGTATCCATGGCAGACACATAGCTGGAATCGGGGAAGTCAGTTTAGGTGTTGCGTCCACCAGACTTTGTGTCACCACATTCTGTTGCACTCACTCAACCAAATTGTTTCATTTCCTTGAATCGTCCCCCAGTCCCAAGAAGGGAGGGGGTCTATTTATAAAAATTTGGCTAGTTGACTTTGCAGCTTAATAACTCTTAATAAATTTTTCTGAACATGCAATCATATACTTAATATAAATACTGTATATCCGCGAATAAGTCCCCCAGGGGGGGTATTTTTTTGTCAGTGATTTTTGAGGGTACTTATTTGAGGGTGAGTTATTCAAGGGGGACTTATTGAAGGATTTATGGTAAATATATAGATAAAAATGTACAACAGAATGGAATGACATAAAAGTCAGGTGGACCCCTACCCCCATAACAGCCACCCACAATTCCAGCTATGGGTGGACCCGGTCACATTGAGCAATGTGCAGGAATGCACCAAGCACCCATCACTATTTCAACATAACTACTCAACAGCTGAAAGCTCTTAACTCAATATTTTAGCAAAAAATTTGAAAAGTATGTAAAAAAATTGAAAATTACCCAAAAAAATTCGAAAGTTGCCCAAAAAGATTCTACAATCCAAAAATTAAATTCGAAATTTGAAAATTAATTTGAGGAAAAAGTCGAATTCATTTCATTGTCGAAAAAGTTCATTTTGGAAAAAACACTTAAAAAATTTAAATACTTTTTTTTCAGAGGGTTTGCCATCGTTACCTCTATTGTGGCTGCACACACTAGTTTACTAACACAAGTAAACTCAATTTGGGTGCCCATAATTCAGGTTTGAACATATTTGAGTTTACAAGAATACGTTTTTAGATCCTCGTCAACTGTAGTTTACAGATACCTTATTTTGGTAAACTCAAATGCGTTTAAAGCTGATTTATGAGCACCCAAAATGAGTTTACTTCTGTTAGTAAACTAGTGTTGGACTTAAACTTGGATCTCAATGATTCTACATGTACGAAATGTGTGAAGTTTTTTTTTGATCAATAAATGTTATCGCCTTTGTACTGCTACGAGTAACTATTATATGACTTTATGTAGGGGGACTGAGGGGTCACTTAAAAAATCGTGAGCTCTCGTCCCCATCGCAGACACTTCATTTTGAAATAGTTGTCATATTTTTCAATATGTCTTCAATTATGATGCTTGGACTATTTGGTGCTAAGTTACTGTGTTTTATGCACTGGTGACTTATCTTTCTTTTTGGTATTAAAGTCGGCAGACGTATCGCCCTACAAACATTTGCATCAATCTCTCCAGTGGAGAGTGCATGACGGCATTAGGTATTGTGACGCAATATTTTAACGCTTGGAATAGATCGAGTCACGTATGAAAACTTGGCCCTTATCCCAGTTACCAGTTGCGTATTATACAAATGAGAGTGAAAACTGAAAGTTAGCTGAAAATCGTTTAAATTTGCTTCGCTTTGCCAATTTCCACCTTCATAATCGCTATTTTTGTTTATATACATGGTTATATAGCTATTGTGAGCCTATTTTATTCATATTAATAGCGGATTTCGAAATTTTGGCCAGCTGCCAAGTTCTCTTCTGTTGGAACAGAGCCAACAAATGAAAAATAAAATAAAAACAAAAACGGTAGTTTGGACGGTAAAACGGTAGTTTGAACGGTCAAATTCTTTACGAGCAACGTTGAAAATGTAGATAACTAGGGCGTGGCACGCACGGACGCAGCGAAACGTCCATTTTTATTTTACTATGATTTTCTTTTTCGATTTCTAGCGTCCGCGTGGGACACAAGTTTCGTTGTTCGCTCTATTCACGAGCGAATTCTAACTCTCCGATTTTGTAGGGTGAAATGTCCGCCGCCTTTACCCTTTTGACGCGCGCTGGCGGGTAAAAAAGTTGATTTGATTTGATTTAATTAGTGTGTGCAGCGCCACTAGAACGCGGGTAAAAAAGTTGACGAAAAAAATAGAACAGCGCTCTTCTATTAGAAGAAATACGGTATCACGAATGGTAGTGGCGCCATCGTAGTGTCATTAAGTGTGCCAATTATTTTATCTATGGTGCACTTTTTTAAGGGCGCCATTTTTTGGCGCTTTTCCATCACTTAAGAACACTACCGCCAATGTTTGACGAAAATCCTACGCTATATTATACACAATGCTATTTAGAGTGTAGTCATTTTTTGTTCATAACAATAATAATTTGACTCGGGTCTGTGCGCATTTTTCGAGTGAAAATTGAAAAATTCATTTTTTCGATCTACTTAGTCTTGCCATTTATAATACCCATTTTCTTATCTGAAAACAGAGCCAAGTATTAGAGTGAAAGTAATTTTTTTATGATTTTCAGAAGAGCAAAAAATACATTTTGATGTTAAAAAAATTCCGGCGAATTTTGTTGTTTCAAAATAGTTCCAAAAAACTGTAGTTGACAGACATCACATTCCTGTCCACCCGTTTATGTTCAAAGCTGATTTATGAGTTTTTTTAAAATTTCAAAATATGTTACTGGCCGCGAACTTGAGAAGGAAATAATTTACCATATCCCATCTCAATAAAAAATTTAAGTTTTCATTTTACTCACCACATTACAAGCGCGCAACCTGGGCGAATTTTAATTAGGTGCAAGATTTTTCCCGGACTTTTTCCATCTAAATACCGTAGAATCTACCGTATTTCCTCGAATTACCCCCCGGGGGTTTATTTTTTCAGAGTGAGAATTTTGAGAGAAAAACGTAAAAAATGCAACAATTACCACCATTGATAAGTTTTTACAGCCTTATACAAGGATGTAGATGGTATAAACGATGTTCTAATGTAACACAGTAAGTGTTTTGAATGTCTGTTATGCATTTCCCGGACCACAAATTCATGGTGCCCATTTTGAGGGGGGTATTTCGAGGAAATACGGGTATATTATAAGCTCTTCGTTCAGTCTGACGTTTACATTTACACAGTTTGTGGGTCGAAAAAGAATAGGTAGATCGAAGAAAAAATCTCGCATGCATAAATTCCCTTGCTAATCATGCGACAAAAGTGAGTGTTCTACAGACAGCGGTTTTTATGTTATTGTAGCAGACATCTTATCATTAGACATTGCGATAAAAACAATACGCGTCGCCTTGACGCTTCGAGAGACAAATGTTTTAATATAATTTCGATTTGTGTTGTATAAGCCACAGCGATCAAATTTTTTGCCGCCTATAAAAACGATCCAAAACTGTGACACGCAAAAAATATTTACCGCTGTCCATTTCCACCCAACAAAACCACCCTCCCCCAGAAAAAAAAGAAAAATTGTTTCTAAAGTTGCAAATGCGACGGGATGGCTTTCCTGTCCCAATTTTTCTGGCCGCCGACAAAATGGTAGCGCCAGGGCGGCAGAAAATTCGCAGCGCCGGCGGCAGACAAGTTTTGTGCAGCTGCGACAGAATTGGTCCACGGAGATTTTTGGTAAGGACGTTTTGTTGGACGTGAGGATTTTTAGTCCCGCCCACTAAACTCTTTTGGGTGGTCCGAACTAAGATGGGTGGGCCTTTGAAATACCGCGCTGTGGGTGGTCCCTGCGTTTTTTTCCGCTGTGATTTGAGGTGTTTTTTCTTCTTTTTTGTGTGCCTTTTGTGGGTGGGCCGTTTATTTTTGTTTGGTGGACTTTTTGAATTTTTGGTTTGTTCAGTGTAGTTCGGGCTATCGTTTTCCCTCTCGTTTCAGTGGAATAAAATGTCTTTTGGATGAAAATAACATAAATATTTTGTCCAAAGTCCTCACAAATGCGATTAATTTCGATCAAAAGTTGCACTTTCGTTTTGTAATTTTTTTATAGTCACTGTCCGATTCGTCTGTTTGCACGTGATCTGGGCCTAGTTCCAACTTGAGACAAACACATTTGAAATGAATATCAACGGTGAAACACGTTACAATTTCGGAACATGAATTTTTTGTCAATTGGTGGATTTTTTCTAATTGGTGGAGTTTTTTTTGGTTCGTAAACTGCCCTTCCTAAAAAATTTCTCACTGTTCACCTGGACATTTGTGCGTGTCTCAAGCTATAACTTGGGGCGAATTTCACCTTCTCACTCGAACACCCCCCACCCAGATCCACGAATGCTGGTTCAAATCGTGCCGCGCCGCGTCGCCGACCGACGGCGGCAGCAGCGACCAACTGCAGTTGTGCAGCGGCGGCGGCAAGAAGAAAACACCCAGTCCCAGTTCCCTGGGCCGGCTGTTCAGGCGGCCGGCAGCGCGCGGCCCTGTCGCCGCGGCGGCAGCGACCAAATCGTACCTGTACGAGGCGGCCTGCTCGTCCGAGTCGGGCCTGCCCGACAACGGCCCCGCCGTGTGCCAGTGGGCCGACTGCGATAAGCACTTCGCTGTTAGGACTGAGCTTATACAGGTGGGCGGGGTTTCAGGCAGGGGTTTGTTAGAGGGTTGGGCTATACCCCCCGTTCGCTGGGCTCTGAACAAACAGCCACCCAAACGTACAAAGATCCCGGATACGTGCCTGAGCTGGAGCTATTTTTACCCCAATTTTTGCTCAAAATCGCTTATTTCAAACGTTTCTGCAAATTTTCAACTTCAAAATCACTAGTTATTGTTTCTTATCGTCTTTTAAAGCTAATTTTTATTATTTACTCTGTGCTTATATACCAAAAGGGTCACAATCATTGAGACCCTGGCGTCTGGGGAGAATGTTAGTGTGGTTTGTTAGGGCTTTACTTCTGACCCCCCTCTCCCAATCTCTGCAGATATTTACTTATTTCACAGAAAAGGCTTTCCTGTCTGGACTGGAATATTCTAAATATGATCTAAAAAACGTAATTTTACATTGTTTTTCTTTTTAATTATTTACTTTCCAACTTTCGGCCTGCCCATCCCATTATCACAAAATAGACAATCATAAATACACAGCCCGTCTAGATTTACAAACGTTTACTCAACACTCGCTCGCCAGGGGTCTCCTAGGGGGGGGGGGGGGGGTTGGGGTGGGGGCTGCCCCCCCAAATCGGCCAGCTATCTATCTATCCCGGAGGCCGCGCAGCTATCTATCTATCCCGGGGCAAAAATTTTGGCTACTACCCCCTAAGACCCCCCCAAATCGCTCAGCTATTTATCTATCTGGAGCGATTTTTGGGAAATTTTGTCCCAATTTTCTCTCAAAATCGCTAATTTTTGCTCCATTTTATAGTTTTTCACCTTCAATATCGCCATTTTCGGCTATATACATGGCTGAAAATAGCTATATAACCATTTTTAACCTGTTTTTGCTAGTTCTAACCTATTTTTAGTCATTTTTTGCCATTTTTACATTCTTTACCTTGAAAAAGCCTATATATTTTGCCCCCGCCAGCCCCCACCCAAGCCCCCCCCACAGCCCCTTCCCAGAAAATTTTTCAGCTATCTATCCCTCCGTAGGAGCGATTTGCTATCTATCCAGCCCCCGCGAGGGCCAAAATCTTGGAGACCCCTGTCGCTCGCAATGGGCCCGCACACGCTAGTTGAGATCGACACTAAATGAAGAGTTTCATTCCAAATGTGCACATATCCAGATTTTTTGATTTTTCAAAATCGCGTTTTAAAGTTTGGCAGTGCGATATTTTTGGAGTTATGTCATATTTTGTAAAACATCCTAAATAGGGAGTAAATCTGAATATTTGCAATTCAAAGTGAGATAAATGCTAAACTATGCATCGTGGAGCAAAACTGAGTCTGCCATTCAAAAGCTCATGTCGAAAAGTACCTCGACCTACATTTTCACATCAATATATACACGCATTTTTGATATATAGTGCAAAATAGATTTCAAAATTCACGTATGTACATTTGGAAATGAAACTTTTTTTTGTAGAGAAAATCCGGCCGGCTCTTCGCGAACGATCCGGAGCATGCATGCACTTTTGGAAATGAAACTATTTTTTGGATATGTGCACTTATGAAATGAAACTCCGGTGGACCGAGATGGATACGTGCACTTTCGAAATGAAAGTTATGTTTTTCATAGGGGATCTGAGATGGATATGTGCACTTTCGAAATGAAAGTTATGTTTTTCATAGGGGATCTGAGATGGATATGTGCACTTTCAATGTGAAAATTGTGATTTTTCTGAAAAACGGTACCATTGTATCTCGGGAACGAAATGGACTATAACCCTAATTTTTTGCTAAAATGTGAAAAACTATACGTGGAAGTCAAATCCACGCTTAACTCGATTTTTCTGGATTCGGCGCTTGTGCATTTTTGGAATGAAACTCTTCAAATGTCAACTGATGACGATTCAAAGATTTCTGACGAGTGGACGAACAACGTTCAAAAACAATTTTTTATTAGGAACGGAACCAGTTGACATTTGGTGTCGATGTCAACTCGCGTGCGTGGGCCAAATACACAATTACACAAAACAACCCCCTACACCCCCCCCCTCAGCACGTGCACCGACAGCACTGCCTGCACAAGGCGCCCTACGCTTGCCGCTGGGCAGTGTGCCAACGTGCGGGCCGCCCCTTCGCAGCCAGATACATGTTCGCGGCGCACATGCGCATGCACACAGGGGAACGGCCCTACAAGTGTAGTAAGGATGGCTGCGGCAAGGCCTACTCGCAGGTGGGGGGGGGGGGTTGAAGGTGAAGGGTGTTTGGGGGTGTAACCGATTGATGTTTGGCTGGTGTACAAACCAATTTACGTTAGCTCGCCTGCTATTTTAAAGATTATCCATGGCTCACTGTTTAGCGAAAAATTTCCAAATTTACTGTACTGTTTACCCTTTTACTAGGGTTGGCACTTTATTTTTTAACTGATTTTTTAAATATCTGAATTTAACTTTTTTAAATCAATTTAAAAATTGTGTGTGTTTTTTTAAATCGAGGCGTTGCAAAAATTGATTTTTTTGCAACCGGCCGTTTCACCATACCGTTCTCAACCCCACATGGAATCCAGTGGAATACAATGTACTCCAGTCCAGTGACTTTACACCTTGCACACGTGGAGCACACTGGAAGTTTGCCAACCGGAGTTATTTGATAAATGAGATTTTCATAAAAAGGCGAAGAAATTCGTTGCTAAATAAACGTGTTATGTTAACGTATTCACAGCAATAAATTTCACAAACTTCATGTTAACTTTTCACAAAATCGCATTCTTAGATAATAATAATTGGCACGCTTCCAACGGGAGACATAAATAACTGCGCGTGCACAGTGTCCTGTCACTGCACGTGCCGATGCACAACCAAAATACGCTCGCAGTACGAGAACTTGAAAACGCACCTGCGCGGCCACTCGGGCGAGAAGCCGTACAACTGCAAGTACTGCGGCAAGGCGTTCAGCAACGCGTCCGACCGCGCCAAGCACCAGAACCACACGCACATCAGGGATGTGAGTTATACGCAAGGACGTATCCGGGGGGGGCTGCAACCCCCCCCCCCAACTTCCCGGGGTGAGACCGAAAAAGTCCCGGAAAATGCAACTTTTTAGCCAATAAGACCATGGCGTGGCGCCTTTGTATGGCGCTAGCGTCAAAACGCTTTTCCGTCCCTAGATAGGGAAACATTTCAGGGGGGGCTGAGCCCCCCCCCCCCGTTCGCCGGCCCCCGTAAACAAGCAGCCCCCCCCGCTCATAAATCCTGGATACGTCCCTGGTTATACGTGAATAGGGTTCAAATGGGATCTAGTTTTCGGCATCGGGCTTGCTTTTTTGCATTTTCTGGATCGGGATTTGGGGACCGGGTTTGGGATTTTGGTAAAAGTTCTCGTTTTCGGGGGTTTTCTCTAATTGTTCACTTAATATATATATATATTTGGATACCAGATAAGTGGCGTAAGATGCACACTGCAAGTTTCCGTTCACATCTGTCTGTGAAAAATGTAATTTTTTCAATTTAGTAAATTTTTAAAGGAAAGGGATTATGGAAATTTTGTCGTTACCGGGATTTGACAAATTTTTGGGATTGCGATTGGGGGTGTGAGGACATATCCAGGGGTGGCGGGGGGTTGTAGCCCCCCTGTTCTCGGGGTGAGACCAGAAAAATTCACAAAAATGCATCTTTCAGCATGAATTTATCAACTTTTATTTTACGCGCATTTTACCACCACACACACAAGGTATTCTCGGCAGATTAGTAGACTAGTCCCTGTAGGCCCAGATTACTGAAAAGAACCTCAATATTGAGCGTCGCTGTATGTGTATGTGTATTTTATTTACATATATATACAGTGGTTTTTGGCGCTAGCGCCAACGCCAATGGCACCAAGGCGTAGCTCCTACACATGACGCCTGCGCCACGCCGCCATTCCATCACCCGGTAGGTAAAATATTTTGGGGGGAGGGGCTGAGCCCCCCCTTTTTCGCCACCCCCCGTAAAGAAGCAGCCCCCTGAATACCCCCCAGGGTGTGTTTGAATCAGTTGATCAAGGACGTATCCAGGGGGGGGCGGGGGGGGCTGCAGCCCCCCCCCGTTCCCGGGTGAGACCGGAAAAAATCGAGGAAAATGCCGTTTTCGGTACTAATTTCCAAGGTGCTATGTAAAAATTTTGCGCGCGAGCGCGCATTTTTCCACCGTCCACGGGAATTATTGGAAAATCGACACCTGTACCCTCAAATATCTGTAAAATACGTTGAATTTCGTGCCCATCTCTCCATACGTAAATATGTATATTTACATACATATAAGCGGTTCATGGCGCCAGCGCCAACGCCAATGGCGCCATGGCGTGGCGTCTACGAATGGCGCCAGCGCCATGGCTCCATTCCGCCACTGTACATGTAAAATTTTAGGGGGGGGGGGGCTGAGCCCCCCCCCCCGTTCGCCGGCCTCCGTAAACAAACAAACAAACTCCGTAACCCTGCAGTAGATCAACTATTTCACCATACGCAGCGCATGTTCGAGTGCACGCAGCCGGACTGCGACAAGAAGTACACCGAGCGCAGTTCGCTCAGAAAACACCTGCGCACTGCGCACTTCATTGTGAAACGGCAGACAGACAGGTTTGTTACACCTTTTTTTACTGGATCCAATTCCGAGTCGCGCAAAAAGTCGCGTTTTTTTTTAGCCGCTGCCACTCCCGAACCCGGTAAAGTGTCAAAAAATGTCATTGCTTTTAACGGCTGTTTGACATCCTGCATGACTTTGACATTTTACCGGGTCTAACTTTGCTTTTAATTTGCTATTCATCATTTTACTTTACTTTTAACTTTGCTCTTAACTTGTCTTTTGTCATTTGACTTTACTTCATTTTACTTGTCATTCAAAAAATACTGGTTCCACAAAAATTCGTCACTTGCAAACATCATTCAGGCAATCGGTCATTCGACGGGGCGGAGCTTCAATTATGAATGTGGAACTGGCATCCACTTCCAGTTCGCCGACGGATTTGGGCGCAAATGGCGAACTCAGCGTGGCTGATTTAAGTGGCGCCGAAAAGTTGCCTTAGATTGTGTTGTAGATTTGATATTTTTGAGTGCGTTTGAACGTCAATCGATTGCCGATTTTTTTAAATCGGAATTCTTGATTTTTTCTTTTTCAAACTTTTCTGTAAATAGTTATATTAATACCTTATGCCTATGTTGATAAAAATGGAGGCGTACCTAGGGGTGGAAAAATGTGTTTTAACAACTCTGTTTTTTTAAGAAAAGCTCCCAAATATGGTTACGAATCAACATATACATGTGCATCATAACCATATGTGGGAACTAAAACGGTTCAAAAACTTTTTTAAACAACAGGTGCCAGTTCCGCAGATGGAAAAGTTAAGAGTTTAGTAAAATGACAAATGGCAAGTTAAGAGTAAAGTTAAATGATAAATGATGAGTTAAGAGACAAGAGTAAAGTTAAATGACAAATTATTAGTTAAGAGTAATGTTAAGAGTCAAGCAAGTGTATCCAAATCTTATTTTTCCTATCCAGATCTTATGTTCTCTCATACTATTTGGATACAAAAACATGAGATCTGGATTTGAAAAAAATAAGATTTGGATACACTTGCTTGACTCTTCACTTTACTTTTATCTCTTAACTAATCATTTGTCATTTAATTTTACTCTTAAATTTACTCTTGTCTCTTAACTCATCATTTATCATTTAACTTTACTATTAACTTGCCATTTGTCATTTTACTCAACTCATAACTTTTCCACTCGCGGAACTGGCCCCAGGGCTGTAAAAAATTTTTTCCATCGCCAGTAGAGCTGTTGAAAGAAGGTCCTATGCACAAAATCAGCGTAATGTGCCAAATTGCGTGAGTTTAATGCGTCCCAGAAGTTCTATATTCCGTTTTAACATTTTAAGTAACATGTGAAGTGGTAAGTCGTATACTCGGCGTACATGATACTCTGCCCTCGCACTGATTTATGTCTCGTGTTGGAAGCGTGCCAATGATCATTAAATCATGCGATTTCCGTAAAAAGATGAAAAAAATTCATCGATGTGTATATGTTAATGAATAACACTATAACAACAATCATTTTTGTCATCTTTTTATGAAACTCGCACACGTTAACCATCGTTGGCACACTTCCAGCTGGAACCACGCGTGCAAGGTGTAAAGTAAGCAGAGTATAACAATTTTATGTGACAAGTATTTTCGTTCAAGATATAAAAAACTTTTCTGCCACTTTTACATTTGGCACCATGGGGCAGTCCCAGCCACAAAAAATGTCAAATGTAATGCAAAGTGTAAAAAGTCATGCAGAATAGCAAACGTCGTTTGTCATTTTACATGTCGTTTGACACTTTCCATGACATTATAAAAGGGCTCGGGATTGGCTTCTGTAACGCATAAGTAAAATATTTAATGTAGAAGATAACTACTTTTATTCGAAATTCATTCATTATTGTCGCTCATGGAGTATTTACCGGGTTATTTTTTTAGTTTTTTTTGCTGGGTTGCTTAGATTTTATCGTTCTCGCTGGGCCCCGGAAATAATCGAAATGGAAACGTGAAAATTACGTGTTAAATTTTGCTTTTTCACAATTATTCGATATTTTTCAGGCGGGCTCAGATTGAATAGCTTATGAGAAATTTTTACAAATGGATATGTATTTGCCGTGTACTATTTGCACTAATAATGCACCATATTTTTTAGCATTATTATTTATCGCAAGCACTATGTTGTTGTTTCAAAGATTCATCTTTAGAACTAGTGCTGAAAATGCCAATAGCCAAAGCTTCTGATAGAAATATCTGTTGCCCATTATACACCAAAAGGTATTATTATGTATATTTATCATTCTAAATAAAGAGCCGGCCAATATAAATGGGATTTCGAATTTAAACAATTAAATCAATTTCCATTCCACCCCAGAACAAAGTTGGGGCGAGCCGCCAGTATCAGAATGTAGCCCTTACTTTTCTCTACAGGAACCCCTGGGGGGACCCCTGTGGCCGCCTCAAAGCAGCTACAGGGGTCCCCCCAGGGGTTCCTGTAGAGAAACGCTAGGGCTACATTCTGATATCGGTGGCTCGCCCCAACTTTACTCTGGGGTGGAATGACAATTGATTTAATTTTTTAAATTCGAAATCCCATTTATATTGGCCGGCTCTTTAGCACATTTTGGTGTGTTGTTTTTGTAGTCATAACTTCCCGGTGCAGCTGCTGATGTGTGATTGAATGTCTGCTCGAATGCAGGGCGGAAATTTGCTGTTATTTTATTTAGCTACCGTATTTCCTCGAATTTATTTCCCCTTGAATTACCCCCCGCCCCCCCCCCCGCTCGAAACACCTCCGTCGGGATGACGAACATCATGTATGAAATGTACATATTTATCTACATGATATAATAATTGCTGCCAATTTGCGTCGCAGCTACACATAGAATACTTAGTTTGTGAAGCTAAATATCTACATAAAAAGGCCAATTATATCCTATTTGGTCACTAAACACGCGAAAATTTCTGGCTAGGTAATAATTCCCATCAAAATAACCCCATCATCATAATAATTATAAACCCCATGAGAGTATTTCAGGGAAATACGGTACATGTATTTTTATTCCGTTTATGGTATACTCGACGGACCTAGTATGAAAACCTACCATAATTTAATGAATAAAATCTTGTGATAAATTTCGAAATTATGTTTCCGACAGTAAAAACGAAATATTATGATGAAAAAAAACTGTATAATTTTGGGTTCATTATTCAGATGGTTTATGGTAGGTTTTCATACTGAGTGTGATGTCCGCCGCGTATACAAACAATAAATTTATGTTTACCCATGCGTGTATTTACCTTGATTTTCACATATTTTTGTGTATTCCATATTTTTGTGTATTTCACACATTCAGTATTTTTTGCAAATGTGTCGGGCATCTGGGGAAAATTTCCCGCCCTCCTTAAATGGCTCATAAATATATCCCGTCAAAAAATCATTTATATCGTCCAGGGGTTTCCGGAATTTTGGGTAACAGACGTCAAAATAGGTTGTAGGTAACCATGTATATAGCTGAAAAATAGCCATTTTGAAGGTGAAAATTTGCAAAATAGTCCGAAGATTACCGATTTTGAGTGAAAATTGATTGAAAAATCCTACGCAAATCTAAATTTGCTCCACAGATGGATAGCTGAGCTATTTGGGCGGGGGGGGGGGTCTCAGGAGTAGTGAAGAAAAAGCGCCATGGCGCTTGGCGCCAAAGTCCTGGCGCTTTTTCCATCAGTAGGTGCTCCGGGTATGTTTGGAGAAAATTGCCTCTGTATATATCGATAGATACAAGCTGGCCGATTCGGGGGTGGGGCAGGCACCCCCACAGACCCATCCGCTTTGGACACCCCTGGGGGCAGTCCCAAGCCCTGTAAAGTGCAAAGTAAAGTGTCAAATGTAGAGTCAAATTCAAAGTAAAGTGTCGATCAAAACAAAAAAGAAAATATTTTAAACACCTTCCCGGTCACGTCCGGCACCCATTTTTTGATTTTACGTCTTACATCCTATCCCCAGTTCTAGGGCGCCCCAGACGCTGAAACTTGGGGGAGATATTGGCGTAACCCCCCTCTACTTCGCATGAATTGGGGGGGTCGCTGCGACTCCTCTTAGGGTGGGTCGCCCTAAGTGCAAAATTTTTTTGGCTTTTTTGGTGTCCCACAGCAGGTCCGGCACCCGCTGATTTCTGAGCTGTGGGAGGAGTATAAATCTAAAATTTTTGGGATGTGTTACCAACACCACTCCCCTACTGTACACTATTCAAAAATGTGAGATTTATGTGAAAAATTTCTCAAAAATTCGCTTATTCTCTAAAAAAACACCACTTCCCAATAGATGGATGACAAAAAATTAACTTTTTGGAACTTTTTTATTAGACACTTGAAGAGATGGTTTACAATACTTTAAAGGGAAGGGTTTGATGTTTAAAGTTACGTAAAGAACCATACCTCTAAAATGCCTGCATTGCAAAATTTACTTGGGGGGAATTTCAAAGTGTAAATTTTTTAAATTTTTGTTCCTGCAATGATGTCATTATGATGTCATAAAATTCGCCCTAAGTAAATTTTTTAATGCAGGCATTTTAGAGGTATGGTTCTTTACAAAACTTTAAACATCAAACCGGTCCCTTTAAGGTATCGTAAACCATCTCTTCAAGTGTCTAATAAAAAAGTTCCAAAAAGTAAATTTTTTGTCATCCATCTATTGGAGAGTGGTGTTTTTTTTAGAGAATAAGCGAATTTTTGAGAAATTTTTCACATTTATTTCACATTATTGAATAGTGTATAGTAGGGGAGTGGTGTAGGTAACACATCTCCAAAATTTTAGATTTATACCCCTCCCACAGCTCAGAAATCAGCGGGTGCCGGACCTGCTGTGGGACACCAAAAAAGCCGAAAAAATGTTTGCACTTAGGGCGACCCACGCTGAGAGGGGTCGCCGCGACCCCCCAAATTCGTGCGAAGTAGAGGGGGGGTTGCGCCAATATCTCCCCCAAGTTTCAGCCTCTGGGGTGCCCTAGAACTGGGGATAGGATGTGAGAAGTAAAATCAAAAAATGGGTGCCGGACGTGACCGGGAAGGTGTTTATTACAGAACTTTGCATGACAATTCACAGTTTACTTTGCATTTGACTTTACATTTGACACTTTACTTTACACTTTACAGGGCTTGGGACTGCCACCTGAATAACATTTAAAAAAAGCCATTTTAGGTGAGGCATTACTTTTGCAGCATACCAGCTATTTTCAAACCGTTAAATACGTCGTTTTTACATGAAATAAACATGTCAAAAACTAATCTCGATCTTCCCCAAAAAAACCTTCAAAATATCCAGAAACATAGTTGCACGCGCATAAATTTATCAACGCAAAACGCCTCAAAGTTCAAGAAAATTCATTCTCCAGTTAGTCAGAATCAACAAAAAAGTGGTAGGTATAGTATTTTTGTGTCTTTTATATCCGATTTTTAGGTGGCTTGTCATCCTTGGCGGTATTTATTTATTGGTGTCGTTGTAAAACAACCAATTTACACACCAAAATATCGTTAAAAAATCAAGTGAAATACATGAGACAACATGCAAGTAAGGCCCCACAAACGCTAGTTGACATCGAACCCAAATGTCAACTGGTTCCTATCCCAATTCAAAGATTGCGTTTCAACGTCGTTCGTTCACTCGTCAGCAAGCTTTGAATCGGGATCGGCACCAGTTGACATTTGGTGTCGATGTCAACTAGCGTGTGGGGGCCATAAAAAACGTGAGAAAATGCAGCAGATTTAGACCACTACCCCGATGTGGGGTTAAAACGGGATCGCGAATCCTGATTATTTTCAGGATTTTGCAGTCCCGATCACGAAAATTAAAAAATCAATCCCCATAAAATTTTGAAAAATTCTTGTTTAGACCGTTTTAAATTTTCGAACTTTTATCCTCCATAGTTATCATTGCCCCCAAATTCAATAAAATCTTAAAGCGCCCTCACCTACTGCCAGCTAACACCAGAAGCGCCCTACCGCAATCCAATGGCGCCCTACCCCAAGGCGCCCTACCCCAATGTCGCCCTACCCCAAGTCGCCCTACCCCAATGTCGCCCTACCCCAAGGCGCCCTACCCCAATGTCGCCCTACCCCAAGGCGCCCTACCCCAAGGCGCCCTACCCCAATGTCGCCCTACCCCAAGGCGCCCTACCCTAATGTCGCCCTACCCCAAGGCGCCCCACCGTACAGCAGGCAGCAGTGCAGTATGGGCAACATGCCGGGGGGCGCGGGCGGCAGCAGGCAGACCTACGGCGTGGCCGCCGCAGAGCAGCGCAGCCGCAGCGAACGGCCGTCGGGCGCGCCGCCACTGCAAACAGATGTCAATGATAATCTGGTTAGGGGGGGGGGGTTCACTGTAACCACTGGTTTACCTATTGAAGTTTGAGGATTTACCGTATTTCTTCTAATGGAATGGAAGGGCGCCATTCTATTTTTGTTTTGTTTATTTTTTTACCCGCTTTTCTATTGGAGACTGCCCTTATGTTTATTTAGCCATATATTCGGGCGAATTTTTTTCAATTTCTGCCAGAGCTTTTAAAAGTGTCATGTTGCAGACGATTAATACAATGACGATTCATTCAGTTCATCCAACAATTGTTCTTAAAATAGCACCAAATGAATAAACCAAATACCTACAGTGTCCGCTGACATTTTGTATTTTTATGCATTTGGCACAATTCCAGAAGTTTTTGATCCTATTGGAGACCGTCCTTCTATTTATTTCGTGGGCCAAATAAAGTTGAAAAAGTGTAACTTCTATTGAAGACCTGCCCTTATATTAGAAGAAATACGGTAGTGAACTAATGAATGAATTTGAGTTTACTTGAATGACTTTTTTACTTCCATCAAATGTAGCCGATGGACACCTCATTCCGGTAAACATCCTAACGCGTTCCAAGTTGATTTATCAGTTTTCCAAAAAAAAAATGAAACTAAAAAAAAAAAAAACTAGTGTGTATAGGACCAACGGCTCCAGGCTAACTTCGGAAATTATTTTTTTCCAAAATTTCGCGTGCAGATCGGCAGGCCGGGCGATCTGCGGCAGGTGGACGTGGACTCCAGCGAAGCCGTCCTGCCGCATTTGGTGTGTAATATACAGGGTGCGCCAATTTAGACCTGCGCTCAAGATTTCGAATAACTTGTCACTGGGTGGTTGGATTAACGTCAAATTTTAGGTCAACATTAACAAATAAAAACGAAAGAACCACTGAAAATATGGCTGCGATAGCTCCACTCATTCTCAAGTTATTCATGCAAACGGTTAATTGTCACTTTACCACCACCCTGTGATAGGTTTCAACCGGGATCCATTTTTCGGGCCCCGGATCGGGATTGGGATTGTTTTTTTCTGTTTTTTTTTTCTATCTGTATTTTCACAGCGGCATGCCAAAATGCCTGCGCGTGCGCCACTAATCCGCCTTACCGATAAGGAAATCGGCAGACGCTTGCGTAATTGGTTGTAAAGCAAGGTTGTAGTAAAGCAACAATTATTGGTGTTTGCATGAATAACTTGAGAACGGGTGGAGCTATTGCAGCCATATTGTCAGGGATACTTTCCTATTTAGTTGTTAATGTTGACCTAAAATTTGACGTTAATCCGACCACCCAGTGACAAGTTATTCGAAATTTAGGGCGTAGGTCTAAATTGCCGCACCCTGTATACTCTGCCGACCGCAGTGCATGCGTCCAGAATTACTTATGTCTTAGTTGATAACGCGTGTGCAGGATACTTATGCACGCACTTTCATAAAAATACGACATGTTTCACGCACAAGCGACGAATGTTTTTTTCCTGGAACGTTCTTTCTGGATCAATTTTTATTTTATTCGGTTTTATTTTATATTTCGCTCGAAAACTAGCGCGTGTGGGCACAATGCATTCCCCCGTAGCGCCAGCCGAGCCTGCCCAGCGTGGGCTCGACCACCTCCATGCGCATGAGCGACACGCCCCCCGCCAGCGGCAGCGCCAGGTGTCGCTCCCAGACCATGGAAAATGCCCTGAAAAAGTCAAGTGTCATGCAAAGTGTCAAAAGTCATGCAAAATGCCCTGGAAAATGGCAAACGCACGTTTTCACACCTTGCATGACCTTTGGCATATTAAATGACTTTTGACACTTGCATGACATTTGGCATAATGGAATATTCATTAATCCAATATAATTTTAAAATGGCTTTTGACACTTGCATTTGACACTGCATTACGGTTAGCATTGAAAAAAACAACCAATTTTGAGAAAATATAATTAAATATTATCTCAGAAAATCTCTCAAGAAAAAAATATAATTAAATCTCTTGGGTCATTTTCGAAAATATAATTAAATCTCTGAGAAAATCTCTTGCAGTTCAAAAAAATCTCATAAAATCTCTCAACTTAAAGTATGATTTAATCGATATTTCAAGGTGTTTGAACCATTAAGAGAAGATATTAAGCACATTATGTGTTGTTTTATTTTTTCATTCACAATTCATATGATAACAGCATATTGTCTACTGATGGCATACTTTGTACTACCATGTATTTAGTATCTGAATGATGAACAAAAATATGGTTTAGGCATTTTTCCTCATAGTAGAATACATTACTTTCACGTGTGATGATCCCCACAGAATTTATCAGATGACTTTTTCACCAAAATTTGGTAAATTAACTATATTTCCAAAGCATGCTGTCAAAACAGCTAGAACCCAGTGCATAAGTTTTCCCGTTGCACAAGTAGCAACATCCAGTGCCAATGTAGACCTGGTGGTTAGCAATACAGCTTTACTGCAGGGGTTCAGTATGGTTCAGGTGTCAAAACATATTTATGTTTACTCAAAAATACATGTACTTGAGTACTAAGTAAATACATCTAAATTTCCTCTGAAAAAGTACCAGTACTCTTTTTCTGTATACTTCTTGAAAGTACTTGAGTACAGAAAATGTATTTCAGATAACTTTTTTATTGGCTCTTTCATGCCATAGAATATAAAAAGGGGAAGAAAAACTACAAATAGGGGGAAAATAGCCAAAAATGGGTATATAAGCAAATATATAGTTGAAAATAGATGAAAATTGAAAAAAAGCACATGAACTAGTGAATTTGAAGGTGAAAATGGGCAAATATAGAGAGATTTTCTCGGAAGATTTTCTCAATCAGGAGAAAATATAATTAAATCTCTCTAGAAAATCATGGAAAAAATATAAATCTCAGAAAATCTTATATTTTCTGAGATTTTCTGAGATTTTTTAAATATAAATCTCCCAGAGATTTTTTCAATGCTAATTACGGTACATTTGAGATTTTCCAGGGCATTTTACACGAGTTTTGACACTTTGCATGACATTCTACATTTTCCATGACTTTATACACTTTGCATGACATTAGACCTATTGCAGGGCACTTCACAGTGTCTGGGAGTGCCCCTAGCACCACTCGCAGCACCAGCACCAGTCGGAACGGCGGCGGCGGCACGGGGAGGGTGGCGCTGCCCGGCTCGCCGGGCACGGTCATGAGGGGCAGCTGGGCGGCGCCCAGAAGGGGCGGAGTCACCGCCTCGCCCCCGAGGTCGACCGAACTCAGGAGGACTGTGTCTTTGATGAGTACTGATGTGTGTCTGGGGTTGGATTATTGGGTTGGGGTTTGACAAGGAAGTCAGGAAAAAAATTTGGACTTTCGAAATCAAGTCCAAATTTTTATCCAAAATTCGAAAGGTCATTTCAGAAAAACACACACAGAAAACACAAAAACACCTTTTTCTAGAGGGTTTACCATCGTTAAGCGCCTTACCTGCACCTTACCTGCGCCTTACACCCTACTCAAATGAGGCCCCGGCGCCTTAGATCGGCGGCGACGCGCGCGACGACGACGAGACGCAGTACAGCGGCGACGAGTCGGCCCCCGAGCACAGCTACGGCGACAGCGACCTGGCGCCCGCTGCGCAACTTGTCAAGTGACGCGATAAGTGTTAAGTAACGGGGAAGTTGTGGGTAGAAAAGTGACTATCGGAAGAGAAGTTTAAAATGACAACCTGGAAAAAATCCGTCATGCGGATAACATATTTATGACAAACCGGTTCTAATGACATCACGACAATAAGAAAAGTGGCAAAAAACTTCTAGTATCCGTCATGTCATTCATGTTTTATCACTTACCCGTCTTCGCGACACACTTCCCGTGCACGATTTCAAACCTTCACACTTCACTGGTCACTTAGCACTTAGCCCATCACTTGACAAGTTGCGTAACGGGCCGCCCGGACGAAAGTGAGAACGGCCGCGCCGCCGCCCAGTCGCCGGAGCGGGCCGAGCAGCGCCAAGCGCACCTGCAGCGGCAGCAGTCGGTCGCGTCGCAGTATTGCGCGGTTGGCCATTAAGCTGGATTTACAGCATAACGATAAATAGAAGGTGAAGCGACAAATTCAACGTCACCGAAAAATTTGTTATTATCATTTTTTCAAGTTTTTAATTAAAAATTCATGTTTGATAATCAATATTTTTCAAAAATTTATTGTGTGCGAGATGTGAAACTCGAATTTGAATGAAAAACGTTCGATGAAAAATGGTCCGCCGTCAAATCAATTTCACGGAGAGGCCTTAAAATCAATTTGTCGATGGCCATTGCATGCAATGACTGCCGACAAATTGATTTTAGGGCCTCACCGCAAAATTGATTCGACGGCGGACAATTTTTCATCATTCAAATTCGAGTTTCACATCTCGCACATACCAAATTTTTGCAAAATATTGATTATCAAACACGAATTTTTTATTAAAAACTTGAAAAAATGAAAATAACTAATTTTTCGGTGACGTTGAATTTGTCGCATCACCTCCTATTGATCGTTATGCTGTAAATCCGGCTTTAAGCCGGACGTACAGCACAACGATAGGTAGAAGGTGAAGCGACAAATACATGTCGCCGCCAATTCGATTATACTCGGCGTACATGATACTCTGCCCTCGCACTCATTTATGTCTCACGTTGGAAGCGTGCCAATGATGATAAAGCATGCGGCTTTTGTAAAAAAGATGAAAAAATCATTGTTGTGAATAAGTTAACGTATAGCGTTATAACAGACCTGACTTTTATCAACTCTTCATGAGAATCGCATGCGTAAAAAATCGTTGGCACGCTTCCAGCGGGAACCACGCGTGCAGGGTGTAAAGTAACTGGAGTATACCTACTCAAGAACGCTTGGAGGTATCCATCCCTAAATTGACATGTTGAAAGCACTAACCGATATCTTCATCGTGTTCAAAAATTATCCAAAAAGCTCCAGTGGTTCTTTAGATATCAATGAAAAACGAAAATTTCGCTATTTGTCGGCGGCATTTCTCGTTGAGATTAGAGTATTTGTCGCTTCACCTTCTATTTATCGTTATGCTGTAAGTACGGCTTTAGCGTTCTGAAAAATTGGTGATTTTCAGAAAATATAGGTAATTGAAAAAAATCTCGGAAAATCTTATAGAAATAAAATGTGATTCTTCGAAATACCCCCAGGGTTTTTTTTCCATGGTGGGAATTTTGAGGGGGGTATTTCGAGGGGAGCGGCAAATGTCAAAAAGTGAGATTTGGATACAAAAACATAAGATTTGGAAAGGATAAAATAAAATTTGACGACACATGACATTTTACAGGTTCTTTTACATGACACATGACATTTGACAGGTTCTTTTACATGACACATGACATTTTACAGGTTCTTTTACATGACACATGACATTTTACAGGGTGTTTTACGCTTTACAGGGTCTTTTACACTTTACAGGGTGTTTTACACTTACAGTGTGTTTTACACTTTACAGGGTCTTTTACAGAGTCTGGGTTTGGCAGCAGGGTCGACATTTTGAAATTGTTTCGATTTCGATCATGAAAGTTGTATTAGAAAAGGTTTAATTGGCGCAGAATTTTGTTCAAAATCCTACTCCAAGTCCAAAGGATTTTTAACCAGACTTTTTGAGTTTTTCAAACCTTCCTTAATTGATGAAACGTTTAAAGCAGAGAAAATCACAGAGTGAAATTCGGGAATCTGGCAGTCAATTTGAAATGGACAGGTATGCAGATAGAAGATTTTACGAGCCCATACACATGGCATTGGGTTGGTTGGTTGTTAATGATGGCAAACCCTCTGGAAAAGTGTTTACATTTTTTAGTGTTTTTTATAAAACGAACATTTGAATGACGATTTTTTTCCGAAAATATTTCTCAAATTTTTGAATCTTTTTGATTACTTTTCGAATTTTTTTTGCGTCAAATGATTGCATTTCCAAATTTGTCTGCTGAATTTTTATGTTTCATGTTTTAGTCAAACACTTTCTTGGTTTAGTCTTCCAAGCTACAGATACATATTTACATCTGCACATTTTCGCTCTGTCGCTATGCATAGATAAACTATAACATCCTCACCACTTATCACAATTCTGTCGCCCACACAACCCCCTTCCACCCCCAACCCCCCCCCCCAGCGAACATCCCGGCGTTCAGCAGCGGGCTGCACTTCGACCCGATCGCCACCGTGTACCGGGTGCCGCGGCTGCAGACTCCGCCCCACGCCACCCGCAGGAGGGTGATCGCCACCCCCTGGAGGAAGTACGATGCCAGCGTCAAGTGCTACAACATGCAGCAGGTCAGCGCTGAGGCTTGGTGTGGAACCGTTGATCGGGAAAATGTCATATTTTAGTTTGATTTATAGTTTAGCTAACAACAGTATGCGCAGCGGACTCTGCACCCCACACTGATTTACATCTGATCTCACATTGGAAGCGTCCAATGATTAATTAATGCAATTTTGTAAAAAGAAAAAAAATTCACGTTTAGCGTGAACGAAAACAGCCCTCAATTTTTCAACTTTTTATGTTAGTATAATAGCACGTGTTTTAATATTTAAAAATATCGTTGGCACGCTTCCAGCAGTGAAACACGCGTGCAAGGTGTAAAGTCACTGGAATATTGACATTCAGAACACGAATGCCAAAATGCAAAGCTCAAAGTCATGTTCAAAATTACCATCCTAGCTAAACCCACAATGTAAACACCCCCAACCCAGATGGCATTGCACTCAGCCGCGGGCAATCCCGAAGCGCCAGCACCAGGTGCCAGATTCAATTAGAACGTAAGGCGCACGTAAGGTGCCCAAAAGAACCATTCTGCGCGAGTACGAGAATTACATGCCCGGTCTACATGACGAGCGGGTTTACATGAACAGGGAGCCTGCATCGTAGGCGCTCCATTAGAGGGCGATGGCGTCACTTTCCAGAGCGCTTTCCCTTCACTGAAGCGTCCTACGCCAAGCCCTGCGTCCTTATTGAATCCGGCCCCAGGCGCCAACCCTAACGCCAGCGCCAACGTGGTGCCGGGGACAGGCGTCCGCGCCAGGCGCCCTATAAGGCCCAGGATCGCACGCCAGGGAGCACTCCCAGATCCTGTAAAACGGCCAGTGAAATGTGATGCAATGTGTCTAAAGTCATGTAAACAATCCCTGGAAAATGGCAAATTTCGTTTGACGTTTTACGTTTACCATTTTACAGTACATTAGAAACTTTTCACGACATTTGCCATTTAACAGGGCATTTTACATGACTTTTGACACTTTGACCATTTTACAGCGAATTTTACAGGGTGTGGGAGTTGCACCAGAGCACTGAGGAGGTCCTCGAAGCGGAATTGATCAATATCGAACAGGAGGAAAGGGCTGCCATTGCAGCTAGGAGGGCCGCTAGCACTGGCAGGTTGGTGGCTTGTTTAGTTTGGGTAGCTTTTCAGGCTGTGATTGTGGCGAGCATAGTTAAACTATTTGCCTTTACTAAAAAACGGATATTTTTACCTAGTTGAGTACTGAGTAAATACACTTATGTTCCCTCTGAAAAAAGTACCTGTACTCGCTTTTACCTATACTTTTTGAAAGTACTGAAGTAATGACAATATTTTTCAGGCGGTCTTTTATAAAGGATTTATTTGCCATGTAATTCAAAAATATTTATGCATTGGCATTCCGCTGACCACACCCCTGCAGTAAATGTTTTTTCGCTCGCTTCATAGTCAAGTTCATCATTCACATTCCTCACCTGATAATTTATTTCTTGTTTATTTGCCCGTGAACTCAAAAAAGTTTCGTAAAGCTAGAATTCGTCTGGCGGCGAAAAAGGAAACCCTCTCTGGCCAATTTCCCACTGCCCAGCGCCATTCCACTGGCGCCAGCGCCACAAAAATCGGTGCACATAAACAGATCTAAGTTCAAACAACGCAGGAAGCCGACCAGCGAGGGTTTTTCAACTGACGACCGGGACAACTGAAACGAAGCCGCTATGAAAAAACGATTGATGTGAAAAAGTATTGTTATAGATATGGTGAATACAAGTCTATATTCTGGAGATACGCCCAACACACACTTTTTGACAAGGACACCAAAAGTCTACTGGTTCCCATCCCAATTTAAAGCTTGCCGACGAGCGACATCTTCTTTCAAATGCAAAGCGTTGAATCGTGTTGCGGAAGAATATATATCGGCATAGTATAAATTTGCCTACACAGTAATGCGTAGTGTGAATCGTCAGCATACTCCGAATTGGGCTGGGAAGTTGGGAACCAGTTCACATTTGGTATTCTTGTCAACTAGCGTGCGTAGGGCCAGTAACGCTGCGAAGTTAATTGTTAAAAAATAGCTAGTGTGGTCTTCCAACTAACGATGGCAAAAAAAGATTCGAAAATTCGAAAACATTTTCGAATTTTTTCAGAAATTTCGAATTTTTATTCCACCCCTGGAAAAAACACTTAAAAATCGAGTTTTTCTCTCAAAAAATTCGAAAATTTATAAATTCGAAAATCCAAAAAGAATTTTCGATTTTTTCAGGGAATTCAAATTCACAAAAGGCATTCTTACATTAAATGTGATAATTCAATCATCATTTGATATGAGGTGCATCTGAAAAACAGTAATGTAAAGATGAAAAACGTCAAAAAGCGTTGAAATGGTGTCCGCGGTGGACCTGACAGATCCATTGAGGCAAGGACGTATCCAGTGGGAGGGCGGGGGGGGGGCTGCACCCCCCCCCCTTCCCGGGGTGAGACCTAAAAAGTCCCGGAAAATGCAACTTTTCCTATATATTCTTTATTCTTATTGTTTCTGAAAAATTTTGCGCGCTAGCGCGCAATTGCTTCTCCGCGCATGGTATTTTCAACGGATCGGTCCCTTTAGACCAAAATCGTTGAAAATAAAAACCCTGTAGAATGTCATGCAAAGTGTCAAAGTTGTGGAAAATGCTCTGGAAAATGGCATTTTGCACAAACTTATTTGTGCAAAATTTACTAAACTATACCAAATTACAGTGAAAATACACAGTTTCACCGGAATACCCACTCAGAGGGTTTATCTTTTCAGAGTGGACGCTCAGACCTGGTGCCAGTTCTGCAAAATGAGAAGTGAAATGGCAAAGACAAAGTAAAAGCGCAGGCTGAAATGAAATGCCAAGCTCAATCGAAGTAAAAAATGTGATTTTGGAAAACTTTTTGGAATTTTCAAAGTCAAAACGTTTTTGAAGAAGGTTCAGTAATTTTAACAACTCTGGAGCCGATGCGGGCACGGATACTCACGAAACTAAATACACATGCGGCAATTTCGCATCCCAAAAAACGCATCCCATCAAAATCAAACACACACTAATCTTTATCCATTCATCGACGGAAAATATAATGGCAGAGATGATGCTGCTATGAACGGGAGGCGGAGCAAAGGAAACAATGCTGATTGGTTACAGACTTATGACCAATTTTTCGGGTGTTAAAAACGACCATAGGAACTTTTCACCGACAACTTTCATGAATTTACGAAACGGCAACGTGTATTGGATTTCACATTTACAAACGGGTACAGACTACGAACGCACTAAATGGAATTGGGAATATACAAAAGCAACAACGAACAAGTAACATTCACAATTTTCCACAAATTGGCGAATTAAAAGTTGCGTTCCATCCAGAGTAAGATACAAATTTTGCGACTACGCAAACTAGTTGACAGCTAAAAGTCCGTAAAAATTTGGATAGGTGTAACGTTTCTTGGCCAGCTCAACCAGTATAGTCCAAAATCAAACATTTGCTAACTAAATACGGACTTTAAACAGATCGCTCAGTTGACGGGCCGTCAACTAGCTGCGTACTGCCAATCACCGCAAGACGCAGGGAACAAAACGAAGAACATATTCAAACATATAGATCAAATATTGATGCGCATACAGTAGTGTTGTTAAAATATCCGACAAGATGTTACGAAAAAAAATATTGAGTTCGAAACGATATTCAATTGGAAACGGCAGATCCACATTGTGAGGGGTGGGCCAACGGTCTACAAATAGAAAAAATTCCATCAAACAAAGTGGCAAACAAAGTATTTCTTACTAATTTTCTCCTACAAAAAACCCACAGACCCACCCCTCGAAAACATCACCCGGTCGACAAAAAAATAAAAAACAAAAAAACGACGCAATTTATAACGACGCCAAACTAGAACCCATCGGCGCTGTAATCAACGTTTGACCTTTTTCCGCCCGGACCCCCAGTGTTTCCGTTGGCGGGCCGTTTCGCACCCCGGAAATCTCCGCGGCCGCGCGCCCGCCCGAAGCCCCGCCCACCTCGATCGGCGCCCTGCGGTAAGTTGCGAATTAATGACACTTTAATTGCGTGTTAAGTTGCGTTTTAAAGTGTCCGGGAAATGAGATTATACAGAAACAGCGTTGAATTTTTTTTCAAATTTTTCACAACGGCTGACACATCAACCTCGACGCGTCAGACGCACTTTTGACCCGACGGCATGTTTCGCACGGAATGTTACTATATTCGGATGAATAAAGACATGAATCCATTATTTTATTTTAATTAATTTTCTGGGGGACATGTGATAAACTCTGTGCCAAGTTAGAATGAAAAAATATAGCACATGACTGAGTTCATCATTCAAATTAGATACGGTAGTTCAAATTTAGCAAAATGCGCAGCACAGACCCCCAACCAAAAACCACAACTCCATCAAAAAGTATCTACGAACTCACCCTGGCACGGAAGCCGCCGCCTCCGAAGCCCCTGCCGCCGCGGGGAGTAAAGCCGGCGCCGCGCCCGCCGCCGAAACCTGCGCGGCACAATTCCAATTTAATCTACACGGACTTGTGGAATTGAGACTAATGACTAAAATGCGAGCTATTGAAAAGTTGGGACAAATTTTTTCTCTCGCAAAAGCGCCCGCGCAGACAGGTTGACACCGCGAAATGCCGCGTCACTCTGCAAACTTCACCCACAATTCTGCAGCTAATAGCCCTACACACGCTAGTTGACGACACCAAATGTCAACTGGTTCCCATCCCAACTCAAAGCTTACTGGCTGGCTGACGAACGACATTCAAATGCAAAGTTGAGATCATAGTGAGAATGAAGTTGCAGCGTTCATAATATCGCGGTATGTAAATGTACAATGCCGGAGTGAAGTACATGTGTACACAATTATTTCATAGTGTTACTCATCAGCAAGCTTTCAATCGGGATGGGAACCAGCTGTCATTTGATGTCCTTGTCAACTAGTGTCTGTGGGGTAACTTCCGCAGATGCAAAGCGGTCGACCACACCCCCAAAAAACAGACCACCACCAAAGTCACCGAATCCGCCGCCGCTGCCATAGGCGTCGTAGCCGCCGTACGCGAAATCGCCGTAGGGGTCCCCCTGCTGCGCGAAACCGCCCCCATAACCTCCGTAACCCATGCCTGCGCCGGGCGCACGCGTACATACACAGAGCATGCAAAAAGTGCAAATCGGCACCCGAAATTCGACCCGGTGGAAATTATTGAATGGAAAAATCTAGTTAGAATTTTGGCCACGGGTCGAATTTAGGATCCGCCTGCCAGCACGTCAACACCAAACCATTCACTCAGTTGGAAAGGTACAATTCACTCAAAACCGCGCGCTCAAACAGAACCCTTAACAAGGCACACACAAATCTAAAAAGACCCCCAACCCACCATATCCCCCATAGGGGTCATAGCCACCGTACCCCCCATATCCACCACCATAACCGGCGGCCGGGGGGTAGCCGCCCCCGCGCCCCCAGCCACCCCCGCCGGCGCCGCGCCAGCCGCCCCTCTGGCCGCCGCGGCCCCAGTTGCCGCCGCCGCGCCACCCCGATGCCAGGCCTGGGGGGGGGGGGGGGGGTTGTTGAGGTTGGGGGTTAGGGGATGTTAATGTTCCCATGTCAATTCCATTCGAATTTTAGTTGACGGTAGGGATAGCCGATGTTTTTTAACCGTTTTATTTTTTTAAATGTTTGTTTGTTTAAAAAACATGGGTATCGAAAGTTTTTTTTAAATATCAGCCAATTTTTTTGTACATATGCACAGAATAATGCACTTATAATGCAATCCCATGACTCCGCAGCCATTATGTGGCTATATATAACATCACAAAGTACTGTATTGTCTGATAAACCTGTATATGTTGACCCATAACCATATTTAAGAGCAGGGGTATCTTGAATTTTGACCCTCCGAGTGGTTGGATAGATAGCAAATCGCTCCTCCGGAGGGATAGATAGCTGAAAAATTTTCTGGGGGGGGGTTGGGGGGGGGTTTGGGGGGGGGTTGTGGTGGTTTGATATATAGGCTTTTTCGGGGCATAGAAGGAAGAAAAGGGAGAAAAATCGCTAAAAGTAGGTGTAAAATAGCTCAAAATGGGTATACAAGAGCATATAGTACTTAAAATAGCTGAAAATAGGCAGTTAGACGCATGAACCAGTGATTTTGGAGGTGAAAATCTATATATAGGTATGAAAAATAGCGATTTTGAGCGAAAATTGGGGTATAGTTTCTGAAAAATCGCTCCAGATAGGTAGATAGCTGAGCGATTTGGGGGGGGGGGGGTTTAGGGGGTAGTAGCCCAAAATTTTGCCTCCGGGATAGATAGATAGCTGAGCGGCCTCCGGGATAGATAGATAGCTGGGCGGTTTGGGGGGGGGGGTAACCCCCCCCCAACCCCCCCCCCATTCGAGACCCCTGTTTAAGAGCTTTTGGACAGAAAACCGAAAAACGGCAACGAAAAAAACGGCAACGTGGAAAAAATGATTATATTGGTATGCGCATTTGAACATCTTCTCGCAACCCATCAACTAAAATGTGAATGGAAACTAGTCGGACCCGCTGACAGCCAATGTTATTGTCAACTAGTGTGCGGCACTGCAGTGACTGTGGCGGTCAGATAGTTTGGTGGATTTTGTACAACGGAACGAAAAGCAGAAAAATTACGTTCTACTAAATAGCACTCGAATCGAAGATGCCAAATCCCAAACGCACAAAACACCAAAATAAAAAAAACCCTCCAAAATTTACCAATTCTGCCGCTGCGGCCACCCCTCTTCTTTTCAGTCTGCGGCCGCGCCAACGTCACCTCCAATTTGACGCCCTCCAATTCGGTGTCGTGTAGGGCGGCTAGGGCTTTTTCAGCCGATTCTCGCTCGTTGAAGTGGACAAATGCAAAGTCTTTCACCTGCGTCGATTTGGGGGCGTGGCTTAGTTGTTGGGTGAGGGTGGAAAGGTTCTTAGTTTTGCATCGATGGTCAATAACATTAGAAAATCAATAAAAATCATCAAGTTCCAATAAAACTTCGGAAATAGATGAAACATACACAGAGTCATTTCTGCTTTTCAACTAAGCACCAGATTTGTCTATATGCCAAAAAACACTTATTTGATACGACATTCATTCACAGATGACGATTTCAATATTTAAAAATAATAAAAGAAACCTTGTGAATGCGTTCGATCTCTCCGTGGAGGCCAAACAGCTCTCGCAACTGTTCATCGGTCACAGTGGATTTGAGATTGCGCACGTACAGCACCTTCACCTGAGGCGGGAACAAGCGAGACATTAAACAACAACGTAAATGAAGAGTTTCGTTCCATAAGTGCATATCTCCACCAATTTAAATTTTTCAAATTCGCATTTTAAAGTTTAGCGGTGGCCCGACAGCGCCATGTTTGCGCAACAGAGCTTGCCACGCACTTTTCAGATACCTGAGACTATTGCCTACATTTTTTGTATATATGATTTTTTGGCCGTACAGTCTATGTGGAGTTATGTCCAGATTTGTCGGGCCATTTTTTTCAGGAACAAAATGGACAATCTGCGATCAAAACTAAAACAACTTATGAATGGTGCGACCTAGAAAAACAACAACTGCACCATTGAATAGCCCATCTCGAAAAGTAACCCGACCTTAATTTTTGGACTTATACGTAAGCTCAAATTACAGCTCTGGACATGTTTGGAAATGCACGGACGCACTTTTGGAAGGAAACTTTTTTTGGAGATATGCATTTTCGAAGTGGTAATTCCGGTGGTCCGATGTTGATGTACACACTTTCGATGTGAAAATCATGCTTTTTCTGAAAATCGGTACCAATGTATCTCCGGAACGACGTGGACTATGACACTAATTTTTTCCTAAAATGTACAAACATATATGTGGATGTCGAATCCACGCTCAACTAGATTTTTGTGATTTTGGCGCTTACGCACTTATGGAACGAAACTCTTCAAATATGAACTACGGATGGTCAGCGCTTTTTCAACTGGTTTTTAAAGCCGGTTTTTAAGGCGCAAAGGTTCCAGAATTTTTTTTAAAAAGAAAGCGCTCTTTCCAACCGGGTATGAACTATAAATACAAATATAGAGATCCCGATCGGAAAAGTTGTTCTGGTTGGGATTTGAAAATCGGGATCGGGATCGGAATCAGGGGGACGGGACGACGGGGTGACGGGACGGGTGACGGGTCGGGACGACCGAATCCCATAAATTATCGGGAGTCGGGATACTGTTACGCTGAACCCTACCAGTAGTAGGGTTCAAACGGGACCGCGGTCCCGGTACATGGTTCGGCAAAAAGTCGGGACTGGGGCGGTCCCGGTCCCGGTCCCGACACCCCAGTCCCGGTCCCGGTCCCGACAATTGGAAAAGGCCAGTCCCGGTCCCGGTCCCGACCACCCAGTCCCGGTCCCGGTCCCGGAATTTTTCAGCGGTCCCGATAAGAAAAATTGACCGGACTGGATACAAATTTTGCCTTTTAAATACTTGTAAAATTCGAAAAAATTCGCGCCAGTCGGCGCATTCTCATTCCGATGACGAATTTTTGACGTTTTTTTGGTGAGTTCCAAACATTCTCATTCATGTTCGACATCAGAGAAGGCTGAAAAATTTATTTTCCTTCAGAAAGCACTGCGCCAGCTTATGTATCAATACTCACTGTCATAATTTTCGTGCATTATGTCATTTTTTGTGACTCAATTGAATTTTGTGACTTTTATTATATTTTTGATGACAATTTTGATTGAATGAAGTGTGAAAATCGTATGAAACTTCTGAAAATATGCATTCAAATGGTTATCGGTCCCGATAGGGCTCAAAAGGGGGCTGTGGTCCTGGTACCTGGTTCGGCAAATCCTGGTCCCGGTCCGGGTGCCCCAGTCCCGGTCCCGACAATTGAAAAATGCCAGTCCCGGTCCCGGTCCCGACCACCTAGTCCCGGTCCCGGTCCCGATAAGAAAAATTTCTGGTCCCGGTCCCGATAAGAAAAATTTCTGGTCCCGGTCCCGATAAGAAAAATTTCTGGTCCCGGTCCCGGTCCGAAAAACTGGTCCCGTTTGAACCCTAACCAGTAGGGCGCAAAAACACCCCAAAGCACCTTGCTCATAGTCTGCTCATCGACCTCCTCCTGAGTATCGGCCCAATCAATGACCAATTCAGAGTTGAAAAGGCGCACTTTTCCCTGGCTCAAACGGCGCTTCGCATCGCTGGCAGTTTTGTGATCGACAAAGTCGACAAAGCAAAAGCCGCGGTTTTTCTTTGACGGGTCATCGGCCGACGCGTAGACGATCACCTCGTGCACGCCGTCTGAGAGTTTGGATGGGGGATTAATCGAGTTTTGGGTTTTTTTGATGTGCTGGTGATTGCGAATGTTTTTGCTATGCCGACGGAATTTTGCATTTTTGAGGTGGTGTTACGGGATGGCACTTCATTTCGTGTTACATTTTCTCAGATTTGGCGTCTTAGAAGTGACGCTATAGCGACCTGAACTTGGAACATCGTAAAGTGACAAGTGACTTTTTGCAGAATTCTTGCTTTTTGACACTTAACAAGCCAATTTTTTTTGGAACCGAGCTCAGCTACTAAAAACTCTTCAAAAAATGTAAACTGTTTAACAACGAAATTTTACACCACCACAGACAGATTAATGCCGATTTAAAATCAGTCACTTTACAGGATGCGGGATGGGCATCAGGGGTAGGGCACAAAAATAATTCCCCGCCATAGACACAGTAGCAATGTACCAGCACACACACAAAAAGTGCTTACAATAAGATTAAGAGTACAAAATGCAAAACTCACCGCCAGCCACATTTACACACACCTAAGCATACTTAGGCATGGGTCAAATGGACATCTCTAACAAACATATTTACACAGTTTCGTACTGCGCCAATGAAAAAAGAAACGTGCGCCCACCAAAAAAGGAAGCAAAAAACGTCACAACGTTGCAACGTTCGTTAAGAATTCAACGTTGCACGTTTTAACGTGACGAACTATCACCTGTCTGCGAGGACAGCTCCTCCTTGATGTCTTCTGAAGTTTTGCTCTTTGGAATGTTTCCCAGAAAAATGCGCGTGTTGGCGACCGACATGTTCACTTTTAGTTTCTTCCCAGGTTTGATTTCGTACCCGTCGAACTAAAAGTCGGGAAAATCGACAAAGTTTTTTTTGATCGAAATTTTTGAGACGAGTTATTTGAAATGAAAAAAAAATGAAATGAAAGGAATTTTTAAAAGCCACACTTTCCGTCCAAAAGCCGCTTAAAAGCCAAGACACGCATAATTAAAACCACAAAATGTATAAAATGGATAATCAATTTGGAGACAGTACGTGATTAAATTGATGATAGCAAATTTAGCAAATGGCGCGATACGAATCACATTTCCGATATCGATAATTTCTGTGAGTCAAGAAAATCTTTGGACCTGAAATTTTTGCGTTTTTAAATGGATAAAATGTTAAACAGTAGTGTAAGGCTGGCGGCTGTCCATCCGACGATTGGGCTAAAAACGAATTAAAAATGCAACAAAATACTGCGGGACAGAAAAAAATACATTTTGTTTTATGTAAATTTATTTAAATATATTTTCTGTCCCGCAGTTAAGCCGAGATTACAGCTCAGCATGATTTTCACGTAAAATGACGATGTAAAATGATGTCGTAAAATTAATTACATGATTGTGGATGATGCTACAGGTCTACAATTTTTTATGGATAATATATGTATCAAGACCTTAATCGTGTTCAATACCGAGTGTTATCAGCCACAGCTAGAGCGAATTTAAAAATTCAAATTTTTTTTCATTTTATGTCAGGGAACTAATTTTACATTTCATGTCAATAATTGCATGCAACCATTGACATAAAATGTAAAATTAGTTCCCAGACCTAAAATGATGTGGCTGTGGCTCACAACACTGAGTATTGGACACGATTAAGGTATTGATACATATATTATCCATAAAAATTTGTAGACCTGTAGCATCATCCACACTCACATCATTAATTTTACGACATAATTTTACGTCGTCATTGTACGTCAAATTCACACTGAGCTGTAATCTCTGCTTAATACAAAGCAAAAAAACGAAGGAAATAAAAGCCCCAAGGTATAAAAATTGCCACTACATCTTGAATATCTCAAATTGATAACGGAATTATCCATTGCTTACACATACAATTTGGCAGAGAATGAAACAGTTTCAATGACAATTCAATGACAAATTTTCAACGAAAACATTATCAACGCAACAGCGAATTTCACGTGCATTTTTTATTTTTTTTGCACGTCCAACGATAATTTTCATCAATATAGACACATTCAACATTTTTTAATTTTATTTTATTTATTGTTTCAATTTATTAGCACAAATTCGAACAGAGAAAAATGTCAAACAGGGGCGGGCGAAAAACAATGGAGATTCTCAATTATCCGGCTTTGGACTTTGGCGGAACTGTGGCTAGTACATATCCACTCACTAATCTACCGTAACCCTACCGTAACCCAACCCAATAAACTCCGCCCACCTTTTTAGCGGCCTCCTTGGCGCACGGCTCGCAGTAGAGCACGAAGCCGTAGCCCCTGTGCGTGCCCGTGATGGGGTCCATCATGAGCCGGAGATCGTACACCTTGCCCGCCTCGGAGAATATGGGCACCACCTCGTCCTCGAACATGTCTTTTGGCACGTGGCCAATGTAGCACTGAAGGGGGGGGGGCGGAGGGCGGTTAGGCTTAAGACATTACGGCTTTGCGGGAAACGGTATGTTAAATTTTGCTGCAGTAAACTGGGGTACGGTGAATCTCTAAAACCGCGGTAAACCGTACGGCTATTTTCCAAAACTTGCGGTACGGTAAATTTTAGTGCCCTAAATCGTCCAGTGCTATAAAAACGTCAATTTGAGGGAGCGTATCTCAGTGTTCTTGTGTATTTGCAAATAATAGCGTCTGAAGGTGTCGTTTTTAATCAATTTTTTGGCAAGCTGTAAGCCCCCCTCCAAGAAAACAAAATAAAACAGACCTCATGACCGGGTTTGCCACTGGGATTGTCACCCTCATAATCCTTCGGTGGGCCGAATTTACGTTGACCAACGGTCACTTCCACCTCGCAATTCATCTCTTCCGAAAGTTTCTGTAAAAATATTAAAATTTGAAAAATTGGTTCAATGCCAAGGACGGGGGATTGGACAACTCATTTGAAGAGGTTTAGACAAGTCCGTGAAGATAATTATTGTACCAACGTTCCATGCAATTCGCGGTCGGACACGATGTTTAGAGTGAAAACGCTCTACGTTATATTCATTTTGGCTTTGGCACTATGGAAAACTATTGACAGCAATACGCAGTATTGTTTGCAAAACTTTTATTTTCCATTCGAAAAATGCGTAACATTCCAAACCGCAGCTGAAGCCACCCCCCAAAAAAAATAACCTTCAACTTCTCGGGATCGGCCGCCTGCACGATGGGCGCGGCCACGGCGGCGTGGGGGCCTTGGGTGCGGACCCGGTCCCGGAAATTGCGCACGAGTGTGCCCACGTAGCTCGCGGGCTGGTTGACGCCCAGCATGGACATGGTGCGGAACTGGTTCAGCAGCCACACCATGTGCTCGGGCGCGAACGAGCACAGCATTTCCATCGTGCGCTCGTCCAGGTCCGTCTCGGCCACGTTGCCTGGAGGGGGGGGGGGGGTGAAGGATGTTTTTGTGAATTAGGGTGACTAGGGATGGCCGAGTTTGAAGAAAAAAGGTGTTATTTCAAAAAACGTTTTTAAAAACCGGGGTCGTTGAAAAAATCTAAAATCCGTTTTTCCATCCCTAAGGGGGCGGGGCTAATAATTAGGGTTCGGACGCCAGAATTTTAGATAATAATATTAGGAAACTCGATATTCGATGTCGATATTTGATAGGAAAACTCGATACTTGATTTTCTAGACTTGATTATTTCTAGATTTTCTAATGGATGTCGCCATAACTCCGAAATGACGGTCGGTGAGAAAAGCAGATGTTACAAAGCAAGGACGTAGCCCGGGGTAAAATTTTAGGGGGGGGCGCCGCCCCCCCCCCCCGTTCGCCGGGCTCCGCATACAATCCGCCCCCCCCCGCTCGAAAATCCTGGCTACGTCCCTACTACAAAGCACCCATTGCACCTACCAAACAAAACATTTAACATTTTAAATTTTTTTTTTATTTTGAAACAATTTAAAAAACTTTTTTAAAAACGGCTCACCCGACGCGAGTAGATCCTTCAACGCCTTAAGCGCCTTGTTGGAGAAGTGTCCGCTATCCCTCATCTTGGTGACCAGCGCCGGCTCGTCGGGGTCGATCACATCTTCAACTTCCTCCTCCTCCTCCTCTTGCTGCTCTTCCCCGCCAGCTTGTTCTTCCTGCTCTTGCCCACCCTGCGTTTTTAGAATGGTTTTCAGAAAGTTTTTTTTTAATGAGGCTAATTTTTAGATATCGCGCTTTTTGGGAAATATTGTGGAGGGTTTCGGACTAGTTAGAAAACCGTTTTTTTTCGACTATCCCGTTTTTTAAATAAAACCCATTTTAACTTAAAAAAAGACCAAACCGCACCTCAGCCTGTTGCTGTTCGTCGCCGCCTTCGCCAGCTGCTTCAGATGTTTCCGCAGCCTCGGCAGATTCCTCTTGTTTCATTGAGGCTGTGAAGACAGTTTACAATAAAAACGATCTAAAGAATAATGACGCGGGGATCACTAGTTGATAAATTGTCGAGTACCGATCTTCAGCCGGAAAGTTCGCAATTTTTATGTAGTCATCAATTTATAGAAATCAAAATTTCTTCTGGATACTACATTTCATCAATTTTGACACTCCATACTAGTTGGCACTCCATACTAGTGATTCTATTCATCGGCATTCTTTTTGCGACTTTTTTGATAATGTGCCAAAAATTCGATAGGGATTATTTGGATACGGTTTGTACTTCGCACTTATTTGGTTTGGATATGCTTTACATACAAATTTGTAATATTTTCACAATATGTTAGGCTCTGCTTAGGCTTAGGCTTAGGTCTGAGTGTTTTGGTGATGCGCTCATTCCCTGGAAGGAGGTACGAGTGTCACTTGGACAGAAGCCAATTAGTAAACGAACACCGAGAAATTGTTTGCCGCGAGCGTTTTTCAAAGCAGATTTTATTCTCAGAAAAATCGCAACACCTCACCGACCTATGCAAAAAAAATTTCGGGGTGCTTAAAAACCGATTTCCCCATTTCACCCCATAATCTAGTACGAAAAAACTCAGCGCCCTCAAAGCCCAATTTTAATCCAAACCGACCCGCGGCATCGCCCTCAGGCTGGCCGTCGCCAACTGCGGTGACATTCTCGGCCGACTCGTTGCCCTCGACCTTCACCGACTTCACCGCGTCCGACGCGGGCGTCTCGTGCGGCTCCCCGTTGGTTACTGGGGGGGGGGGGTTAAGTGGAGATTGGTGCTTGGAATGATTAAGAGGGTTCAAACGGGATACGAAATTCCGATAATTTTCGGGATTATGCGGTCCTGATCCCGAAAATTTTCAAACCTCGATCCCGATAAAAATTTCCTAATCCCGATCTCTCTCATCAAAAATCCCCTCCAAAAAATATACAGTTTACAATTAAAAAATCAAAAAATCGTCGCTGTATCGTAAAATCGTCGCTTTTTAAGCTATCCGTGTTTGAACGGAAGAAAAATTGCTCCAGTACACAGTGAGAGGTTTACGATGCAGTTTCCCGTAATTTTACTGAGCGCTCCAACGAAAAACTACAAAATTTACGGCATAAAAAATGCATTCGCCGCGAAACCTTGCCCAACGCACACGTGAAACAGAAAATTTTATCGCAGTCAAACCGCAAATCAAAGAGCGATTATCCACCAAACCTTCAAACAAACAATAAAAAAAAATTACCTGCAGCGGAGGCATCGTCTGCCATTTTGAAATGCGAAATAATTCCAAGAAAATCGGTATAAATCGACGCCTATAGACCCGTGAAATGAACGGACTAAAAACAAGGAAACGATTTTTTCTTTTATTTTTATAATTTTTGGAAGAAACTTTGAAGCGCGCAGATAAAAGAAAGTAAAAATTGGATTTGAGCCAACACGTTTGTATAAATCTTGGCTTAGTTCCAAATTTAACGATCGATAATCAGATAAGGTGGACGGCGCTATTAAAGCTATCGAATTGAGATTTTTTCTGAAATAAACTTGATTAGATGTTTTTGGTCGCCATCAAACATTCATCGCGTAAATAATTACCTTCTGCCCAAAAAAAGCACAAATCAAGATCAAACCTTTCCACCTACCGTAATCTAAAAACCATTCCAAATAATTCAATTGCGCAAATTACAATCAAGAGTAAAATACGCGCAATATTTAATGTTCGTTTTACCGCCCACGTCGAATATTGGGCGGTATTTTTAACTCGCATATTTTGCAATGTTCTGATAAACTGAATGGTTTTGCATTGTCGCTGTAAATGAAAATAAACTTGAGTTGTGACGTGAAATATATGAAAACATGCGTGTGAAATGTGGTTGGGGTGTTCCGAAAATAGTGCACTTGAGACCGTCCGTATAATATTAAAGCTGGAATGAGATTCTATTGACCCGAATTTTTTTTGGCAAGTCCGATAAAATACACGTATTATTTTTTTAATTCGCTGATCGATTGCATGTGCTCTTATTACAGGGTTGGTTTTATAAAAATTCATTTTAGTAAAATTGTATAAAAATTGTATAAAAATTTTATTTTATTTTAATTTTATTCTTGTTTCATTTTATTTTATTTTATTTTATTCCAAAAGTCATAAATAAAATAAAATGACACATTTTACAAAAAATTTACAAAAATTGTACAAAAATTTTACAAAAAATCATTAACATGCATGCAAGGCCAGAAAATTGTTATAATTAGACCTATACATGAAAAACCTGTGACAAATTTTTCCCTTACTTTTCAAAAGTTGCATGCAGTATGTATTGTTAGCTAGCTGCAAGTGTAAAGTTACAATTATTGATAAGAATGGTTTGCATTTTCAGTAGAAAGACTACTAGAGTGTGCTGGGCACATTTGTAAAATGTCATGCAAAGTGTCAATTGTCATGACAAATGTAAAGTAAAGTATCAATTGTCATGCAAAATGTCAAGTGTCATGTAAAATTTCAAGCAAAGTGGCAATTGTCATGACAAATGTCATGCAAAGTGTAAATTGTGTATCCAAATCTTGTGTTTTCGTATCCATAGTATGTTTTATATTCAAATCTTATGTTTTTATATACAAATGTGCACATAAGATTTGGAGTCAACAACAACATAATTTGGATACAAAACATAAGATTTTGAAATAAAACATGAGATTTGAACACAATTTGCTTGACAATTGATACTTTAATTTTTACATGTCATGACAATTTACATTTCACTTTACATTTGTCATGACAATTGACACTTTGCATGACATTTTACATGACATTTGACACTTTACAATGCTTGGGACTGCTCCCAGATCCGTGAATAAACAGGTAGAGACTCAAGCAATGAGACAAAATTTTACAAAAAATATGAATTTTTAGACAATTTTACAAAAATACGAATTTTTATACAATTTTACAAAAATTTTACAAAAATTCGAATTTTTATACAATTTTTATTTTTATTCTTAAATTTTCCATTTTATTTTATATTATTTTATTCTTGAATATTCCATTTTATTTTTATTTTATTTTTATTTTTTTCTGAGATTTTGCCAACCCAGCTCTTAATGGCACAATTATTTGAAACATGGTTTATAACACTTCCAGAAAACATGTGTGGGACAGTGAGTTTGATGTGAAAGGATTTTCCCCCAACATTTTCTAGTTTCCCACCACTAGTTGGCAGATTATCCGACATAATGGCCCTACACACACTAGTTTTCACCGTGACCGATGTGAAAACTGAAATGGCGACATGGCGACATTCAGCCTACTCTTGTTGTTTGCTATATGTGTTTTAGTTTTGAAATTTTCGAATTTTAGCTTTCATTAATTTAAATTCTAATTTAAATAAAGTCAAATCATTCAACCCTGTTTATTAATTTGCATTTGAAAAAATTTCAGTTTTCCCATGAAGTCACGGTGAAAACTAGTGTGTGTAGGCACAATATTACATAAATAATAATTTTGGTGGCATTCCAGCTTCTGTAGTAAAATGTAAAATGTCATGTAAAGTGTGAAAATTCATGTAATGTTAAGTTTGAGCAACAAACCACAGGCAAAGTTTTATCAGTTTACCTACCTAGTTAAGTTTTGGCACTGTGAGCAAAAGTGGGTGTCCAAAAATTGTAAAATTTAAAAAATTTTTAAGTATAAATGTATATATAGTTCACTTAATGAATTTATGTAGAGGGTTGTTTACACTTCCGAGCTTACAATAATTTAAACATTTCAGTTCTACTTCGACGATGGTTTTGGGCGATTCGGTGGGCGAACGTGGCGTTGACGTTTTCGGCTACGTCGCTGCGCTACGTTGGCAACGTGGCAACGTGCATTTCCGTTTTTCCGGTGCCCCATTGTGTTATGTGTGTTTTTGCTGGCCAAGGAAAGGATTAGAGGTATTAAGGATCTGACACAAAGTTGACGCTGTGATGTAAATAGTTGTTTTTATTTGTTTAGATTTTTTTTAATTAGGTAGTTTTTTTTTTAAGAAAGTGAGACAAGTGAATTGGCAACAATTTAAATTGTGACAGTTTAATTTAAAAGTAATTTTTTATTAGCGGTTTGGATTGCATAACAAAGTTTCAGTTATTTCCTCTAAGTAAAAAAGAGTGACGCTGCAGTTACGTGTCGTAGTGCGTGAATGGTCAGTGATAACTGAGGGCACATAGGTTGAATTTTGACTAACTCTCGTTGCATTTTTTTGCGTGAGGGTCGCGGCTATTGATCTAGTATGTACTGTGCATTCCTGCATTTCCGGATTGGGAAACAAAAGTTAATTTACACGCGATTTTACAAAGGTACACTGATTATAGAGGTGCGATGATGATTGGTGTTGAAAATGAGAGGTAATTAAAAGAATCGAGTCTAACTCGACAGGCATGATCGCATGTCTAAATGCCTACTCCCTTGGCTTGTTGTGAGAACAGCCCAGTCCGCCGATCTCATCGAAACAAGCACCCATACAGTGACAAGTGTACCTATTTTTGAGTGAGTTGAGCAGTTCGGTATTTTCGGGGTGTGGTGGTTTTTACACAGTGCGTATGGGATCAAAAAGCCGTGGCTGACTAATTAATATTCTGGTAGCAGAATGAGTGGTGTAGCAGCGAGAGTGGTTATATTCGTGATAAGTGCCTTCGGTAGTTAATGGCTGTTGCGTTTCGGCATGTGGCAGTGGATTCACTTAGGGGTTGTTTAGCTTCGAATTTCTAAAAAAGTCATGCAATCCAAATGCATTTAAGTTACAAAGATTGAAATTTATAAACTTTCAAGTTGCCAATCATTTGCGTTCGTATTTCTGTTAAGCGTTATACCGACTTCATATTCATTTTAACTTTAGGTTTGGTAAGGAATAGGTAAAACTCAAGTATGTTAATTTTTATTTGATTTTACGTTTGCAACTTCGCTATTTTTTATCTACCTAATCCTAGATTGATTTTTTTGTATTTCCCTTTCCCCTAGAAAACTGATAACTTGACATTTGGATATTTAGGAATTTATGCAAATTTCGTGGTTGATCTTTATTATACAAAGAGATGAAATAATAAGCCGCTTGTTTTTCCTGTTTTTTCCCCGAATATTTTGATAAGTGTAAAGGTGATCTGATTTGAGTGCATATTTATTTAATCACTCTGATAGAATTTCCGCTAAGAGTCTTTAAAACGGTACCGTAATTCATTTTTTCCTTGACAGTCAGTGTGAAAACTAATTTCATTCGCCTTACCGGTATCCTAATCTTATCATGGATTATCCCGCTTACGACATTTTTTCGTTGTGCATTAATAATACGTGTGCTTCTTACGCTTTGGATATCAACGTCATTTTTGTTTATTATACGCTCTTTTTGCTGATGGGATTATTGTTCGCGTGCCTATTTGTTTCGCTAATTGCTGTGTGTTTTCCCGTTCGTGGAGGTGGTTTTGGGATTTCGGTAGAGTTCGCTGAGTAAAATTTGAATCGCCCGCCATTTTTTTCGCGCTAAAACAGGTTTTTACAGTATCTCGTGTGTTTTTCCTGTTCTTTTTATTCTTGTCGCATTCGTTCATTTTCTCATTTTCTATTTTTATCCTCGCTCTTGTTCCCAACCCGATTTTTGGCGCGTGAATTCTTTGTGTTTTTGTGTAGTTGATCGACGTATCCTGTAAACTGACGCCGTGAATAATTTTAGGTATGCCCGTTTTAAAATTCCGTGTGTCTGTAAAGTCGTTTGTAAGCATGCTTCTCGTGGTATGTGGAAGTGTTGTCTGGACTTGGCTTATGTTGTTGCGTATAAAAGCGTACCGTAATTTAGAGTAGGGGTCGATTCAGTCGAAATTGCTTCGGTTTCATTTTCTTGGAGTTTTTTCGAAGGTTTTGTGCCGCTGGTTAGAAACTCGCTCTCAGTGTGTTCCCTGTGTCCTATCTAAATGTGTGAATTCTGAGTCTAAAAATCGCCTAAAATAAAATCTCTTCTAAAAACTTCGGACCCCTTGGTGTAAATTAGACATTCAACTAATTGCTGGTGCGTTGATAAAAACGCCATTCGCTAAAAAGCTAACTTAATTGACGTAGCGTACACCTGTGATATTCACTTCGGTGAATTCACCATTGTGCGTTGCGAATTCAATCGGTAGTCGCTTTTCCGTTGCCTTACTTTGTCGCTCATCCAACGAGTAGGTGTGAGATCGGTAAAACTTGGCAGTTTGCCATAGTGGAATTTGGTTGAGTAAAAAGTAGCCGGTGAAAATTCATGACAACTGGTAGCAGCGAGTGGTTAGTTTAATATTCCCAGTGAGTTCAGGCGACTGATCACCGTTTGACAATCGCTGGTGAGAACAAACGAACCACCGCCCGGCTGGAGGAACGGAAGGCTACCCGATCGACGCAACCGATAAGCACGGATATTTTTGTTTTGGGACGCGAAACTGACGAAATTATTAGTGGGCAAAAAAGGGAAAAGCGGAAAAGTAAGAAAAAACCGAAATCGGTTCAGTTCAGTACGGACGCGCACTGTTCTGAACCGGGAACCGCTGAGTTGAGTGACGAACCTAACGACTTTGACGTCAACTGCTGGGTGGACGCGGAAGGACCGGTCCCTGAAAGAGGTGCGGAGGAGTCATTCCCGACCTGTGAGCAAGGCAAGCCAAGTGCGGGTGCGGAGGTGCCATTCCCGACCGCAGGGCAAAGTAAGTTAGGGCACCGAAGCGCGAGTGCCGGGTACCGAAGCGCGAGTACCCAGTCGTCGAGTGAGTGTGTGTTTTTCCGGTATTCTACCTTGAGTATGGCGCATGCGAGCGGTAGTGGTGTGAACACGGGTCCCGATGTGGTGCAATTGTTGATTCAAGCGAAAAATTTGACTTTGAATCAAATTAATTCGTCGATAGTGGGGAATTCGGTTCAGGGGTCAGAATGGAACCTTAGTCAGGTCGTGACTCAAACGGTGAGTATTGCCGCTTATTTGTATAATCAGCGACCCATGAGTTCTTTGGAAAATGGGAACATGAGTGATAATGACGAAAAATTAGTGTCATTAGTAAAGTTAGGTGTTGACTGCCATAATTTGCGAAATGATGTGAGTCAAATTGCGGATGCGATTAATGCATTTGCTGAGTATATTCATTTAGAAAAGCCTGATATGCAAGCGATTAATTCTGTAATTAGCGCTGTTTCTAATTCGGGAGGGTGCTCTACCGCTACCACACCACCTATACCTGCTGTGAGTATGATTGCTACTAGTAGGGAGGGTTATGCTGCTGCCATGACCGCGCTTACTGGACAGGTGATACCTTTTAAGGGGCGCGCTGATGATAAATTTGCTGATTGGCGTAAAAATTGGGACGCAGTTTGTGAGGCGTTGCAAATTCCGACGGATGAGCGAAAATCGCTGCTTCCGGTTTATTTGCGTGACAGCGCGCGTTCAATTTACATGTCGCATAAGAGTGAATTGATTAATTTAGATTATGAGGAGTTTATGGACACTTTGGAACGTTATTATACTAACCCCATTTCGGAGCATCATGCGCAAAGGGAAGTGATTAGTAGTGAGCAGGGCGAAGATGAAGATGTGTTAAATTGGTCAGTGCGGCTGGAGAAAATTATAAAACGCGCTTTTCCGAAACTTTCAAAAATTGAACGCGAAAAGATGGCAGTGGCGAAATTTGTCAGTGGATTGTATCCTGACATCCGTAGGAATGTATCTATTACTGCTGGGGCTAAGTTTCAAGACATAGTCAATAATGCGCGCACGCAAGAAAGTTTTCTGGAAATTGATAAGGACAAAGTGGGTGGTAAGAAAAAGTCAAAATCCAACGATGAATTAGTTTCAGAGGCCACCAATTCGGTAATCGAGCGAATTTTTGCTTTAGGGGGTGCGGGAGCTTTCGGAAATTCCCCGCCCGTTCCGGCGGCGGCGGAAAATCCAAAGTTTGAGGAACAGCGACTGAAATTGGAAGAACTTTCTAGGCAGTTAGAGGATAAGGATAAGCGTTTAGTTGACTTGGAAAAGCAGTTGATAGGTAACAATGCTGCGAAACCAGTTTCCAAATTTAGGCCGCGTAAATTTGATGAGGGTTGTTATGAATGTGGGGCAGATGATCATTTCCGCTCTGATTGTCCTAAATTGACAGAAGAGGAAAAAGCGCGCTTTAGAAATTTTCGGCGCGGGCCGCCGCAGCGACCGATGAATAACTTCAGAGGTCCAGCGAATATGATGCGCTCTGCACAGCAACCTGTATATTCCATGCAAGCGCCGCCTTACCTGTATTATCCCCCTCCCGCGCAAGTGTCAACTACTAGTTGGTCTCCAGTGCAACAAGTTCAATCATCGCAAATGGCCATTGCGGCCCCTCCGTCAACTGAATTGACTGCGTTAAATCCGACGCGCGTGTCTGCGAACTCAGTGAATCATGCACGCAGCGTGCAAGAAAGTAAGGAATATGTGCGCATGATTAGGGTTGTACCGGGTCTTGAAAGTTCAGATGAGGAAGCAGAGGATCCATGCAATCCGCCTGAAATAACGCCGCAAGAACATCAATTCATGCTTGAAAGAGAGGCTTGGATTATGCCTTGGGTTTATGCGCGTTCGTTAGATAGCATGATTTTTCGAACAAAGTGGTGGGCTCAATTGCAACACATGGGTTTGCAGGGGTTGAATATAAGCGGGTTTTGTGAGCATGCTGATGAGCATCCGCATGATGACCCTGAGGACACGTTGACGTACGTTAAGTTAGAAGCGCTGCTAGAATTGACCATGCATACATTTATGTGTGAACCGCCGGACATTAGTTTGTCGCGAACGTCATCTGACTCTGAATTGTATGTGTTGTCCGAGTATTGTGAAGCGAGCGTGCCGACTTTGTACCGAACGTGGTCGGAACCGAGTATGTTACCCAGTGTGTTGAACCGTGTGTTTTTCCTGTGCTGTCTATTTACGTTTTTTGCAAGTGCTGACGCTCTGGTTGTTCCAAGTGGTGGCGTTGTTAAGAAAAAAGGAGTGTCAGATGAGTGGATTTTGACCGTGCGAAATTTTCTTGAGGGATTTATCGCTGGAATGTGCACTTCCGTGTTTTTAAGATATATTCTGCCCGCTTTGTGTGAACTGGTGTTGTATTTAGTATTCACAGTGTGTGATTGGATAAAAATGAGAGTGTTGCGGGTTCAATTAAATCGCATGTTAGCGATAGAAAATAGGCGCAATCCTGCAAGGGGTGCGACCCCCGTGACACCGCCGCAAAAGTTAAATCCAGTTAGCGCTGACAGTTCAGGGTATAATGCCGATATTGAAGAAACGCCAGTGAGTAGATTTAAGCGTTTGCCGCCGCTGCGCGTTCCTAAAGGTTCTGCCGTCATGGAAAAGGTGAATGTAGTCACGCTGACCAGTGAAGAAATTGCGAACATCAAAAGTATTACCGCTAAGCGTAAAGAACTCGTGCCAATTTACTATAGTCCGTCGATTACGGTAGAAATTGAGGGGAATGAATACAAAAGGTGTCTGTTGGACACAGGTGCGATGAGGTCATTGTGCAGCCCGTTGGTGTTGGCTAGGCATCGAAATAATTGCATAGCGTTTGATGAGGTCACGCCTGTGGGGGGATTGCAAAGCGCGTCTCAATGCAAATTGCAAATTGAGGGTCAGTTGGAACTTCAAGTGATGATTACCGGGAAAGCGTTTTCTATTGTATTTCAGGTGATTAGCGGCTTGTCGGACGACATTTTATTAGGCGCTGATGTATTGAGGCATATGGTTATTGATATGCCTGCGCGCGAGTTGCGAATTGAGAGTGGCGATGCGCGTAAAAAGTTGACTGTGCCTTTTGACAACCCAGCGCCTGTAGTGCAAGAACGGCATATTTATGCAGTTGTGACTGAACCGACTGAAATTAAGCCGCGGCATGAAACGATAATTAGTGCGAAATTATCTGAACCAATTGATGAATTGACGTTTGCGATTGAGCCTTTGAACGAATTTCATGTGAAAACGGGTGTGTTTGCAGCTAATGCTGTTTATGAAAGCGCGAGTGAATTATTTCCGGTGAGGTGTGTTAATGTGACTGAGGTGCCAGTAAAGTTGCAGGTGGGCCAGAAAATTGCCATCGTAGAGCCAGTGGAGTGTGTTTTACAAGTGCGACGAGGTGATCCGCCTGCTGAGTGGGTGCGAGAGTGCCGCGAGCGTGATATGAGTTTTACCGATACTATACTTGAAGCTAGTGAGGAAAAAGTACCAACGAAGGGCACTGTACCTTCAAAAGCGGTGAATACGACTATGAAAGTGGTTTGTGCCGATGGGAGAGAAATGGATTTTGAAGTACCGGTTGAATTGGACGAAATTAAGCGCCAGCAATTAAAAGAGTTAATTTTGACTCATCAGGATGCTTTCGCTAGGGATAAGTATGATTTGGGATACAGTGAATTGGTTGATTATCGACTTCAGTTGACTAGTAAAATTCCGGTCGCGTGTCGAATGTATAGGTTGAGTTTGGATGACCAGCAGTACTTAGAAAAGCATTTAAGTTGCCTGCTTGAGCATGACGTCATTGAACACAGTACGAGTCCGTACTGCGCGCCGACATTAGTTGTTACTAAGCCGGATGGTGCCAAGCGCATGGTGATAGATTATCGACGATTAAATGCAGTAGTTCACGCTCCCCAATTTCCGCTGCCCAGATTAGACGATACAATAGAGTCATTGCACAGTTGCAAATATTTTTAGCAGTGTCGATATCAATCAAGCGTTTTACAACATTGCGCTGCATCCGGATGATAGACATATTACGTCGTTTCGTAATTGTTTTGGTCAATTTCAGATGAAACGCTTGCCGATGGGATTAAAGTGTTCCCCGGCTTTAGCGCAGCGCTGTTTTGAAGTTACAATGGCTGGATTATTGCATCGAAATGTGTTGGTATATATAGATGATTTGCTCATTTACAGTAGGTCATGGGAAGATCATTTGAGTGATATAAGTCAGGTTTTGTCGCGTTTGATAAGTAGCAGTTTTAAAATACACCCAAAAAAGTGTTTTTTCGCGCGCACAACTGCTGTTAAATTTCTGGGTTATATGGTAGGGCGTGAAGGGATTTGTATACCAGATGATAAGCGAAAGTATTTGAGTGACTGGCCGCTACCTGTGTGTGTGCGTGAAGTTAAAGCGTTTTTGGGTGCCGTTGGGTTTTTCCGGAGATTAATTCATAAATGTGCTGAATATGCCGCTCCTTTGTCTAATTTAACTCGAACGAAAACTGAATTAGGAACTGAAAAGTATAGCGGAAGTACTCCCGTAGATTTAAATGCGAACCCCGCCGCTTTGGAAGCTTTTAATAAGTTGAAAGTGATGGTGGCTGAAAGTCCCTGTATACAGTATCCTGATCCCAGTAAACCGTTCATAATTATTACCGATGCTTCTAAAGTTGCATTAGCTGGCATTTTAGTACAACGCGCTGAACCTGCCGCCGCTTTGCATGCGTGTTCATTTTATAGTCGAAAACTTTCCGAAGCGCAATCCCGATGGCCTGCAATTACGCAAGAAGCATGTGCTATTTTTGAGAGCATACGCAATTGGCATTGTTATTTAGCGGGTCGGCCGTTTGAAGTTTGGACTGATGCGAAAAGTATTTCATGGGTGAAAAATCCAAATTTGGAAACCCATCCCCATACGGGTTTGCACCGATTTGCGCTTGCTATTCAATCATATCAGGTTACTTTTAAGCATTTGCGTGGGAAAAGTAACGAATTGGCTGATGCTTTGTCGCGCCGGCGTGATGCACCCGTTGAATTTGATGAGCGTGTTAATTTGGACGAAGCGTTTGAAGAATATGCATTTGATATACCTGTTGATGAATTGGCGAGAATTTTGACTGAGGAAATGGCGTTGTTAACATCTGAGGAACATTTGGCTTGTCAAGCGGTAGCTAAGGCCATGGCGCGATTGGCTTCTGCTCAAAATTGGCTGAAACATGCGAAAATGAAGTCTTTGGAACCGTCAGTTACGGTAGCTACTGAACTGCCAGTGGCAAGCGTTGCTACTGTGCGGGCGCCGCATCCAATGACAATGCGCGTGCGAAGTAAAAAGAAGGTGGAGTCCAATTCTGAAAATGCTTTGAAATCGCCGCCCAAAAGTGACGATGCGCCTAAATTAATGGCTGGTGGCCGCCGTTCTGTTCAATTAATTAAGAAACCGGAAAAACTCGATGCTTTACCTCCTCCCATTACTCCAATTGAAGAGTTGTCGCGTTTGCAAAAAGAAGAACCGTATATAATTACAATTCGTCGTATGTGCGAGGAATCTACTTTGCGTAGGGCCCCACCGTTTTTCATTGATCAATTTGATGTTGTTAGGCGTGATGCAGAACCGTCAATATTAGTGGGTGAAAGGAAATACGACCCTGCGTGCATTCCCCAGTCACTAGTTGTCACTGTGTTAGAATTGGCTCATAACCATCCCACTGCTGGACATTTAGGTGTGATGAAAACGTTTGAAAGATTGCGCGAATTTGCTTGGTTTACAAATATGCGTCCAGAATGCGCTAGATGGGTTTCTACTTGCCCTTCGTGTAACGCGAAGAAAGGATTGCGCCGCTCAATGAAAACTCAAATTCAGAGCCGGAAAATCGCTAAGTTTCCTGGTGATTTTATTGCGATTGATGCAGTAGGGCCATTGCCAATTACCGAAAAAAGGAATGTGCATGTATTGGTATTTGTGGATCAATGTACGCGTTTTGGTTTAGCAGTGCCTGTTCCTAATTTGAAGCAAGATACTGTGGCTATTGCGTTCTTGCAACATGTGTTACCGATTTTTGGTGTGCCCGCTGTAATCTTATCCGACAATGCACCAAGCTTCATTGGCGGCATTTTTGCGGAATTGCTACGTTATCTAAATACAGTGCAGCATAAGTGTTTCAATTATACGCCAAAGGGGAATGGTTTGGTTGAGCGCAGGAATGGCGTCTTAATGGAAATAATTTCGCATTATGTGAATGGCTCGCATTCGGATTGGGACAAACACTTAGGCGCCGCTGTCTATGCGTATAATACGTCTATGCACCCCTCTATGAAAGTGACACCATATGCGTTGCTATTTGGATCAAATTCTCCGTCACTTTGGGAGCGTATGATCGAACCGACGGGAAATGGCACCGATAAGACCGATAAGCCGACGGCATACAGTCCTTTTGTGTCAAATTTAGACGCGCGACTTTCGGACGTCCGCACGGCCGCGCATTCGGCTTTACAGCGCGCGCAAGAAAAAGAGTGTTTTTATGCAAATCGCAGTGCGCGCCGCTTGAATTTGAAGCCCGGTCAATCAGTTCGTGTTTATTCGCCCCGAATTCTTCGAAAGTTAGGTCGCGTTAAGAAATTCACGCATCATTATATTGGCCCGTATGAATGTTTAGATTATGTGCATCCCATTGTGACCGTGTTTAATAGGTTGTCTAAGAAAACTTATACCGTTCATGCTGATCGCGTTAAATTAACAAATGAACCAGTTAATCCCACCTATTCGCAGATTTTCGGTTAAAAAACCCCGAGATTTTCCGCTCTTCAACCTAAAGTGTCCCAAGTCAATTATTCCGTTCGAAACTTAAATTAAAATTCATTTTCATTTTTATTCGGATTATTCGCGTTTAATTTCGGCCGTCAATTCGTGGTGAGTTCGGGGTTGCAATTTTTGTGTTTTTGGTTGTGCGCGAGATAATTTTGTAGCAAAAAGTTGGTTTTTTATGTAAAAAGGTAAAGCGCGAAAATTTCATAAGTGTTATTAATTGTTTGTTCCTAATTGTCGTCGCAGTTTTAATTCACCAGTTATTCATATAATCGCATTTATTTCGTTCTAAACTTGTTCTTTAATTTCGTTCTCATTTTCGCCCATTTCGCAACAAAATAAAAATTATTTTTGGCGCAATACGTTCAACGTAGTGCGTTGAAAATAATTCGCAATTTTTCGATTAGGGTGTCGCTCAGACCTTCGTGCATTTCGGTGCCGACATTCTGGGTGGCGCATTTTAAGTAGCAATAAGTTGTGTTTTCCGGTGCTCTACTTTGAAGTGTGAAATATGACTAGTTCGGGTGGCGTACCTATGGGTGGGTATGGAGCGAGTTCCAGTTCGTATCGTGGCGGGCGCATAGCCAAAGCGCCGCTCAAGTCGTGGACTTCTCATGGAAAACAGGGCGGTGACACTATTCCGCCGCTGCCCTACAATCCTCCTCGAAACGCCCGATCGACTTGTCCTGAATTTGTCATCAACCAGAAGTTGTCGGGAATAGTGGATCGAGTTCACGTCGGTAACGAGCCGCGTCCTACCAGTTATCAATGCCACATTCGTTTCGACGGCGATGCGCAGGCGCTTTTGGAAAGTTATCCGGAGTGGTCGGAAGCGGAAACGGCTTATCCCTTTTTCACCTATTCGGTCAACAAAGCGGAGCGCGCTCGTGAGCGGTCGGTGCAGAAAATTTTGAAGGAATATCGCGAGGCTAACGAAGCTTACGATATGTTTTTGCCGCTTGTCCGCCACGGCATGCATTTTGTCGCGACTGGTATCAGTAGGGTTAGCGCCAATCCGAAATATTGGGAATTGCGAGGCGTCACAATTATGAAAAATGACGCTCAAATGCCATTGTTTTTGGGCCGCCCTGTTGTTATTGTTTCGCAAGGACAGGTTGACCTCTCCGTCGATGAGCCAGCATCGGAAATTTCACAGAGAGGACAGGAAAATCGCGAAGGATATCATCCTTATCCGGCCAAGTGGAGATACTTGCGTTTGAGGGCAGCGTTCACCCCTTCGCGGTACATTAGTGCACCCCCCTTCAAAGGCGCCGACGAGCGGGATCCGGGCCCTGAAAAGTTAATTTTTGCGCACAGCGAAAATGTCATGGAAAGTGACATACACCCGCACGCCGGACAATTAGGTGTGGCGCATGTAGAATATCACGCTTTTGATGACGCCGGCAAAGTCAACAACTTTTATTGGGGTCATGCGTATGGCGTGCGTATTTTCTCGGCGCGGCAAATCGAGGCTGGTATGGAATGGAAGGGCGAAATGAATAGAGATTACCTCACCTCTCAGCTGCAGCTTCGTTCCATCTTTTTGGCCGCCGCTAACGTGTGTCACGAAGCGCATTTGCGATACACTGCGACTAGGGCGAAAGCGGTGCGCGCGCAGGTGACTTGGCAAAATGGGCCGCGGGGATTAATTGCGATAATTAGGTGGGAGCGCGTGCATTTGAATCCAGCTGCTGCGATGCGCGACACGGCCGAGTGGCACAGGAATAAGGCGCAGGGCTACATGTTGAATTTTACTTCGCCCATGTCGTCGCTACAAATCGTCGAAGCTGATCCCCGGGGGGAGGAGCGCGCTTTGACTGGCCGCCCGCAAATAAATTTACGTACGGTCAGCGCCGACATCACTGCCGAGGCGGTGCAGTTGATCGCCAAACCGGATGTGTTGGTGCCGCAGGCGCTGTCGCCGCATTTGCTGCCTAATTGTGATTACATGGTGCGCGGTTCCGCTTTGTCGCCTAGCTACAATGGCCGCATGGAAACTTTGGAGCGGTTGTGCATAATGGGGCCTAGTGGTTACCGGCCAACCGAGAGCAACACCGGAATGCTCGCTGTGGAAGACCAAGTCAAAATGGCGGTAGTGCTGCACAAGCAGTTGAACCAAGTTGAGACTGATTGGCAGCGCACGCTCGACAAAATTGAGTCTGACGGGTTGTACGCCGAGGTGCGCAGAGGCACATGCGAAGATTTATTGCAAGCGCAGCAGGGTGATTTTCGGCCGCAGGAGGGGCAGGGGCGTGTGATTGCGTCAGTTATCAAGTCTGTGCGAAAAACTGCGCCGCTATTGTTGATGTGTGATTCACCGTTCGGTTCCGGTAAAACGACTGTGCAAAGTCAGTGTGCGTACGCGGTTGCGTTCAAATTTACTGAGAAAAATGGCCCGCCGAACCCGCTGAAGAGGGAATTGCCCTCTGATGCAAACAAAAATGCGCTTTACCACTCCACAATGACTACTTGCAGTGTGAATTCGGCCGCTGATGAGTCTGCCAGACGGTCGTTGCAAAGTTTGGCAAACATTGGTCTGCCTAATTTGGAAACGGTCGTGGAAGTTTTGCTACGCAGTAGGGAGAGGTGGACTGCGATGGATGATAAGCCAAATTTTCAAACACCTGGCTATGTGCGTTTTTGTCAGGTGCGCGCCGCTTTCGCGATTCGCGTGCTGAGTCCATTGTTGGAAGTTGACGATCGCTACGTCGATATGACGCTCCAGCAATTGCCGCTGCTGAATTTGATCGCGCAAAACATGCCCATGCATGTGATCCGATTGAATGACCACTGGCTAACTGCTTATGAACGCTTTACCGCTCAACGCCATATTTGTGACACTTTGAACGAGATCATCGCGAACAATCAGCACCCCGCCGACATTTTCGAAGCCATTCGGTCGCAGTTGCCTTTGGTTCGTTTGTCCATCGACGAAGACGACGAGGATGACCTGGTGCCACTGGACGATGGTCAAGAGGAGGGCGTGCAGGCGTGGGGGGCCGCGGCTGGCTTTGTCGATGACAACCAGGTGTGGGGCAAAATTTACAAGCGCGAAATGCGACGCCTCGTTAGGGTGGCTACTAGGTTGCATAAGGTGGTGTTGAATGTGCTGCAGCCAGGCCAAGTCCATGTGACCTTGGATTCATCGCGCGATAAGCGACTGCAAGTTTTGAAATATGCCGCGGTATTTGTGGACGAGGCGTCTTTGGCGGATGAAACTGCGATTTTTGGCGCTGTTTCAAACGCTCGACTCCCCCACAATGGCTTGGTGCTTTTGTTTGGCGACAGCAAGCAGTTGACCCGAATGGTCAGGCCGCATTCATGGATCGCTCCGATCCTGAAACCTGATCCATCGCTGATCAATAGGTTGGTGGAAGGTGTGTTGTGCCCAATTCTGAAGCTCGAGACTGTCTTCCGCGGCCACGACGCGCTGATTCAAGCGAATTCAGTCGCTGCGTACGATGGCCAATTGCGCGCGTTCCACGAATACAGTCAGTGGCAAGATACTTTGCCGCTCATGGCTTGCGGTGCCGATCAGGTGCCTTTGTCTTCTGTGATCGTGCACATGGGTTTCGAAACGAGCGAGGGCGTGTCTGTTAAAAATTTGACGGAAGTGGACATTGTGGTGCGCGTTGTGCAGCAATTTGTCATCTTGGCACTGAACAGCGAGGGCGAGAATGTCGTTCCGTGGAGTGATTTAGAAAGCGCCGATTCGCTGCTGATTGTGTGTTTCTATTCCGCGCAGGAGAGAAGAGTGATTGACGAACTGGTGCGATTGAGCTGGGCGCAGTTGTTAGGGGGTGAGGGGTTCCCCGATTATTTGGTGACCCCAGCGTTTTGGCGGAAAAAAGTCATCACTGCCGATCGAGCGCAAGCTCGTGAAGCGCACGTGGTGATTGTGTCATGTGTGAGGGGCAGCGCGCCGCGCGTGGACGCTACTGGACACCCGTCGCAGCGCGAGCGCGATGTGATGGACAGAATTGGCTTTTTGGCGATGCCGGAGCGGTGCAACGTGGCCACGTCTCGCGCCAAAACGGCCAGAGTCGTGATCATGAACGCCGCTACCGTGCTGCATTCTGAATTTTTCTGGCGCTTTGTGGCGGTGGAATTAGGAAAGGGACACGTTTTTGCGTACCACGAGCGACATTTGTGGGAGAGTGACCCGTTGGCTAGGTTTCTGGGCCACTGGAGAAGTGCCCCGGTCGATCTGCCAGAACCCGCTCCGCCCGTGCAAGAAGAAGAAGAAAATGAGGTTCCGCCGCCGCAGGAAGAAGTTCAGGAGGTGGATGTGAGCGAACAGCGAGTGTCCCCTCAGCCAGAAGCCGATGTCGTTCCCGCTCCCGATTCCCCAGACGTACAAATGTTGCCGCCCGAAGAGCAGGAGGAGGAGTCGTCGGAGAAAGTTCAGCCGCGCGCGGATGAAAAAGCGAGTTGTTCTCGGTCTCGGCGTCGGTATCGCGGTCGTCGTCGCTCTCCCTCGTCGAGTTCTTCCTCTTCCTCTAGTTCTTCGTCGGGTTCGTCAAAATCGGGATCGAGTAGTGAGACCGATTCGGCCTCGGAGTCTGAACACGCGCCGCCCGTACCGGCACACAAACAGAAAACGCACCAGGAGGAGGAAGTGATGGAGGTGGAACAGGAGCAAAGTGAACAAGATGCTCAACAGCAGGAACCGGCAATGGAAGGTCAACGGCAAGAGCAAGAACCAGAGCCAGATACTGAAGAGGCCAATAATGCAATTATTGGAGAAAAATTGGATGAGTTAATTCAAATGGCGGGCGAGTTGAACACCGAGTTGGACGCTGAGCGACAGCAACAGTCCATGAGCCCAGACCGGCAGATGCTAAGACAAATGGACGCCATCCAGGAGGAGGCCAATGAGTCTGCTGAGCCCATGCAGGAAGATGAGCAAGAGCAGCCTGAGGAAGCGGCCGCACAGCAGCTGCAGCAACCTGTTCAGGTTGTTGTAGTTGGCGCGTCACCGCCACCGCAAGAGGAACAGAGCCCGCCCCCGCCAGTGACTCCAACTTTGGCAGGTTTGGAGCCAGAGGAGGAGATGGAAGCGGAGTAATGGTAATTTAGGTGTACAGGAATTTTTTTTTGTTTTTGTTTTTTAGTTGTTTTTGTTAGAGCGAACGTTTTACCAGTAGAATTGAGCTTTTGTTGAGTAGGAAATTGACTTTTCATTGAGTTTTACCGGTTCAAAAGTTTTTTTTGTGTTCTCAACAAAGTGTGGAAAAATGCGTAATGGTTGTCAACAAATTTAAAATTGGTTTAAAATAGTTCTCAAAAAACGGGAATTTAGTTCAATTCGTTTCTTTAATAGTTTTGCTGTGCTTCGATTTTAGCCGGGAGGTAAAATGTATGGCTGGTGGAGTTTGTGAGCAAAAGTGGGTGTCCAAAAATTGTAAAATTTAAAAAATTTTTAAGTATAAATGTATATATAGTTCACTTAATGAATTTATGTAGAGGGTTGTTTACACTTCCGAGCTTACAATAATTTAAACATTTCAGTTCTACTTCGACGATGGTTTTGGGCGATTCGGTGGGCGAACGTGGCGTTGACGTTTTCGGCTACGTCGCTGCGCTACGTTGGCAACGTGGCAACGTGCATTTCCGTTTTTCCGGTGCCCCATTGTGTTATGTGTGTTTTTGCTGGCCAAGGAAAGGATTAGAGGTATTAAGGATCTGACACAAAGTTGACGCTGTGATGTAAATAGTTGTTTTTATTTGTTTAGATTTTTTTTAATTAGGTAGTTTTTTTTTTAAGAAAGTGAGACAAGTGAATTGGCAACAATTTAAATTGTGACAGTTTAATTTAAAAGTAATTTTTTATTAGCGGTTTGGATTGCATAACAAAGTTTCAGTTATTTCCTCTAAGTAAAAAAGAGTGACGCTGCAGTTACGTGTCGTAGTGCGTGAATGGTCAGTGATAACTGAGGGCACATAGGTTGAATTTTGACTAACTCTCGTTGCATTTTTTTGCGTGAGGGTCGCGGCTATTGATCTAGTATGTACTGTGCATTCCTGCATTTCCGGATTGGGAAACAAAAGTTAATTTACACGCGATTTTACAAAGGTACACTGATTATAGAGGTGCGATGATGATTGGTGTTGAAAATGAGAGGTAATTAAAAGAATCGAGTCTAACTCGACAGGCATGATCGCATGTCTAAATGCCTACTCCCTTGGCTTGTTGTGAGAACAGCCCAGTCCGCCGATCTCATCGAAACAAGCACCCATACAGTGACAAGTGTACCTATTTTTGAGTGAGTTGAGCAGTTCGGTATTTTCGGGGTGTGGTGGTTTTTACACAGTGCGTATGGGATCAAAAAGCCGTGGCTGACTAATTAATATTCTGGTAGCAGAATGAGTGGTGTAGCAGCGAGAGTGGTTATATTCGTGATAAGTGCCTTCGGTAGTTAATGGCTGTTGCGTTTCGGCATGTGGCAGTGGATTCACTTAGGGGTTGTTTAGCTTCGAATTTCTAAAAAAGTCATGCAATCCAAATGCATTTAAGTTACAAAGATTGAAATTTATAAACTTTCAAGTTGCCAATCATTTGCGTTCGTATTTCTGTTAAGCGTTATACCGACTTCATATTCATTTTAACTTTAGGTTTGGTAAGGAATAGGTAAAACTCAAGTATGTTAATTTTTATTTGATTTTACGTTTGCAACTTCGCTATTTTTTATCTACCTAATCCTAGATTGATTTTTTTGTATTTCCCTTTCCCCTAGAAAACTGATAACTTGACATTTGGATATTTAGGAATTTATGCAAATTTCGTGGTTGATCTTTATTATACAAAGAGATGAAATAATAAGCCGCTTGTTTTTCCTGTTTTTTCCCCGAATATTTTGATAAGTGTAAAGGTGATCTGATTTGAGTGCATATTTATTTAATCACTCTGATAGAATTTCCGCTAAGAGTCTTTAAAACGGTACCGTAATTCATTTTTTCCTTGACAGTCAGTGTGAAAACTAATTTCATTCGCCTTACCGGTATCCTAATCTTATCATGGATTATCCCGCTTACGACATTTTTTCGTTGTGCATTAATAATACGTGTGCTTCTTACGCTTTGGATATCAACGTCATTTTTGTTTATTATACGCTCTTTTTGCTGATGGGATTATTGTTCGCGTGCCTATTTGTTTCGCTAATTGCTGTGTGTTTTCCCGTTCGTGGAGGTGGTTTTGGGATTTCGGTAGAGTTCGCTGAGTAAAATTTGAATCGCCCGCCATTTTTTTCGCGCTAAAACAGGTTTTTACAGTATCTCGTGTGTTTTTCCTGTTCTTTTTATTCTTGTCGCATTCGTTCATTTTCTCATTTTCTATTTTTATCCTCGCTCTTGTTCCCAACCCGATTTTTGGCGCGTGAATTCTTTGTGTTTTTGTGTAGTTGATCGACGTATCCTGTAAACTGACGCCGTGAATAATTTTAGGTATGCCCGTTTTAAAATTCCGTGTGTCTGTAAAGTCGTTTGTAAGCATGCTTCTCGTGGTATGTGGAAGTGTTGTCTGGACTTGGCTTATGTTGTTGCGTATAAAAGCGTACCGTAATTTAGAGTAGGGGTCGATTCAGTCGAAATTGCTTCGGTTTCATTTTCTTGGAGTTTTTTCGAAGGTTTTGTGCCGCTGGTTAGAAACTCGCTCTCAGTGTGTTCCCTGTGTCCTATCTAAATGTGTGAATTCTGAGTCTAAAAATCGCCTAAAATAAAATCTCTTCTAAAAACTTCGGACCCCTTGGTGTAAATTAGACATTCAACTAATTGCTGGTGCGTTGATAAAAACGCCATTCGCTAAAAAGCTAACTTAATTGACGTAGCGTACACCTGTGATATTCACTTCGGTGAATTCACCATTGTGCGTTGCGAATTCAATCGGTAGTCGCTTTTCCGTTGCCTTACTTTGTCGCTCATCCAACGAGTAGGTGTGAGATCGGTAAAACTTGGCAGTTTGCCATAGTGGAATTTGGTTGAGTAAAAAGTAGCCGGTGAAAATTCATGACAGCACTTTTTTGCCTTATCATAAGTTGAGTCAAATTGGACAGAGTCCGGACATGTCAAAGTACACCTATGCATTTGCACTCTCTCTATCTAGTACTAAAAGTGTGCATTTGCCTCATATTTTACATGCAAAATGTTTTTCTGCTGTGCAATTATCTAGTTGGATTAAAAGGATCTGGAACAGCACACTAATAGGGATAATTCGCAGTGACCGAGAAATTTGTAACAGACTTTTACAGAGACAGGTAGGTATGCGTAGGAAATGTCTAGAAACAATTTTTTTTGCCCAAAATGTTTTCACAATAGTTAAGTGCATCATTGTGGTTCCTGTTCTCATTAAAATATGCAAATTTTTTAATATACTGATTTTTTTGAGAAATTTAGGAACACTGTAATTTAGTTTGTAATGTTTTTGATTTGTGTTATTGTATTTTTTGCAGTTTCTCGTTTTACATATATTTATAAATATAATATTTATGCCATTTTTTGCGTCTTGTGTATTGTAATTATCACTAAATAATCGTTCCTGCACTGCATGTTTACATAACGTATCGTACGTCCTAAAAATCACGTAAAAGCTTTCATTCTTAGAAATGACTCGAAATACAATCTGCCCGACAGGTGTTTTTCGGGTAGCCCGACTCGCCATATGCTGCCCGATAAAAACGTGAAAATATACTATTTAGAGCAAAAATTTGTGTATAATTTCTCAAAAGTCGCTCCAGAAAACTTGCTAGATAGCTGGCCGATTGTGGGGGGGGGGGGGGTTCATGGGATGGTAGCCAAAAAAAGTGCCCCCGTGATAGATAGATAGCTGCGCGGTTCGGACGTTACCCCCCAACCCCCTCCATTCGAGACGCCTGCTTGTGATACTATTTGGAATACCTAGGTATACCTATACCAAAACAATTACTCCCCTATTACTTCCGTAGTTCCGCGGTTACACTTCCGTGGCTGCTAAATTGGATATTGTAAATATCAGATGTACTCTTCAGGTAGAATAAAAAGTAGATCCTGATTAGGTATACCTATATTAGGTTATGTATAAAGCATTTTTATCTACCGTATTTCCTCGAAATACCCCCCCTCGAAATACCCCCGTCGAAATACCCCCCTCAAAATGGGCACTATGAATTTGTGGTCCGGGAAATGCATAACAGACGTTCAAAACACTTACTGTGTTACGTTAGAACATCGTTTATACCATCTACATCCAAATATAAGGCTGTAAAAACTTATAAATGGTGCTTAGTGTTGCATTTTTCACGTTTTTGTCTCAAAATTTTCACTCTGAAAAAAATAAACCCCCGGGGGATAATTCGAGGAAATACGGTAGTAGGATTTCGCACCATCGGTTTAGCAGTGTTATACACTTTCACACATACCGTATGTCCTCGAAATACCCCCCCCCCCTCGTTTAACTCCCCTCAAAATTCCCACTCTGAAACAATCACCCCCGGGGGTATTTCGAGGAAATACGGTAAATACTAATTTGGCCATTTTAACTTTGAAAGTTTGAAGACAGAAAAATGACCTTTGCATATACCGAGACATTTCGGCCAAATGATTAGCGATTGCGTTGAGACTAGCGTTTGAAAATCACAGGAGATTTATATTTTTTTCATATATTTTTTTAACAAAAATCTTATTTTAATTTTTATTTTATATATATTTATATTTATTTTATGAGAAGAAAATATAAAAAATATTTCTCTTTTATTTTTTATATTTTCTCTGCGTTTCTTTCAGATAGACCTGATTACCGTATTTCCTCGAAATACCCCCCCTTGAAATACCCCCCCCCCCTCGTTTGACCCCCCCCCTCTCGAGACCACTATGAAACAATCACCCCCCCCTCGAAATACCCCCCCCCCCCCCAAATTGAGTGTAAAGAGAACGTACATGACAAATACGGCAGTTTATGTTCTGCGTAGTGCAGAACACACGTTAAAACAATGTCGGAATCACGTTAGAACAGTGTTTATACCATCTACGTACTAATATTAGTCTACAGAACCTTATAAATGGCAGTTTTTGTTGCATTTTTCGACGTCTGCGTACGTTTCAGACGACAATTTCGTACTTGGTTTTCAAAAAATTTCTTGTGAAATAATAACCCCCCCCCCCCCCCTCGAAATACCCCCCCTCGTTTAACCCCACCCCTCTCGGGACCACTATGAAACAATCACCCCCCGGGGGGTATTTCGAGGAAATACGGTAGGTATATTTTATTTTTAGAGAGACTTTCTGAAATTACATATATTTATTAAATTTTTTATGAAAAAACATCCATTTTTGGAACGCAATTTGCGACGCAACAACTTAATTCCATTTGAAATCTTTTGCCATTATTCTACGCCCCAAACAAGCTTTAGATACCTCAAAACCCATAAGCGGCTTGCAGCTGCCATGCGAAAACTTAATCACATACACTTTTTCCTAAACTTGCTTTACTTCCGTAGCAAGTTCTGATAATGGTGAATAGCTGGCACTGAAGGGGTTTTTATGCCCCAAGAAGGGAAGTGAAAACGTGCCTACCGTTTTTGTTCGAATTATACCACGTAGAAATACTGCCGCTTGGTTTTGACGGGGGTGCACTGATACGCACATCTGCCCGATACGCACATTTGTCCGTTTTTTTCACTTGACACTTTTTCAAGTGATTTTCAGATATGAGTAAACTGAAAGTTGCGCAATGACATTAGTGAACTTTTTTCACTTCACTCATATCTGAAAATCACTTGAAAAAGTGTCAAGTGAAAAAAATGTGCGTATCGGGCAGATGTGCGCATCAGGCCTGCCCCGTTTTTGACCAGGTCTGAGCAGTTGGGGAAATAATAGACCCCGGTGACTTCGGCGAAGTAAATACACTCCTGGAAAAATGTCTTTATCCCTTTGATATTTTTGGTTCAATGGTGAATCAAACATTAAATATGGGCCACTGATGGGTGAAACTCATACATAGGGAGGGTAATTATGTCAACCCCCCACAGTAGAAATATGGCCCCCCTTATGCGTATATAGACAATATAACGTTCACCGTGAACGCTGTGCCTTCCGCGATTTTTTCTTGCTTTTTTACATTTCACTTAATGCCAGCACACACACTAGTTTACCAACACGAAATGCTCGACCATTTTGGTAAACTGTTTTGATAAAACAGTACGAAGCACCGTACAAATCTGTACTGTGTTTCGTCCTGTTTTGTCAAAACAGTTTACCAAAATGGTCGAGCATTTTGTGTTGGTAAACTACTGTGTGTGCGCCCATTGCGCACAGTCGTGAGCTGGCACGGTGCCAACATTTCGTTAAGTTCAAAAAATTCAAAAATACACACCATGCCGGGTCGATATTTGTCTGCCAACAGACGTCAGACGATTTTGAACATGATGCGAAATCAATTTGAGTGCAGAGTATCAAGTCCACTCAGATACCATTTTGAATACAAATTGGCAAAGTGATAAATATTTGAGTAGTGCGTCGTTTTTTTACATCGCATCACAGCCTTTTTCATTATTTTACCATGTTTTCTTCTTTGTTTTAACGTTTTAGCTAGCATAAGGGATAAAGACATTTTCCACCGGAAATTTGACTTCGGATAGCTGTCAAACGAGCAGCAAGGCACCCAAAAACCTAAAAATCACGATGTGGCATAAAGGCAACTTTATCTACAAGAATTCATCCCATGTACCGTATTTCCTCGAAATACCCCCCTCGAAATACTCCCCCCCCCCTCAAAATGGGCGCTATGAATTTGTGGTCCGGGAAATGCATAACAGACGTTCAAAACACGTACTGTGTTACGTTAGAACATCGTTTATACCATCTACATCATTATATAAGGCTGTAAAAACTTATAAATGGTGGTTATTGTTGCATTTTTCTCGTTTTTCTCTCAAAATTTTCACTATGAAAAAATAAACCCCCCGGGGGTAATTCGAGGAAATACGGTATATCCCGAAACAGGGATCGAACATTAGCAGGGGAGACATTGAAATTTTTTGTTCCCGATCAGGAAGATAAAGACATTTTTCCGGTAGTGTACCTATATTCTTAAATATTTTTATTTACCTTATCCGCAAAATGCATTCAAATTCGATGCCGTAATTTGTTTTTGTACGTTTCCTAACACATCACTCAAGAAGTTGTCAAAATGAATGGATGTTTTTATATTTACCTGATGTTGCATAAAAAATTACGCGCATAGAAATTATTTAAATAAATAAAGCGGACATGATATTTACTCTGCCGTCGCACTGATTTAGGTATCGTGTTGGATGCGTGCCAATGATTATTAAATCATGCGATTTCCGTAAAAAGATGAAGAAATTAATCGATGTGAATATGTTAATGAATAACATTATAACAACAATCAATTTTGTTATCTTTTTATGAAACTCGCACGCATTAACCATCGTTGGCACACTTCCAGCGGTAACTACGCGTGCAAGGTGTGAAGTAACCGGAGTATACCTATGTTCATATTGACTGATTTTGTTTCTGGTTTCAAAATTATTATTGAAGTGTCTTTGAATTATACAATTATTGTGACATTAATAAAATAAACATTGTACATTCTATTCAAATGACATTTTTATAGGTTGCTTAGCGCAAAGAATATTGTGAACTTATTTATGCACTGCCATTCTCTCTGATTCACGCCCTTGAATTAAACCCACCTTGAAACACTTCCTATGTAATGTTACTGAGCCCATTTTACAAACATACCTAACAATGCATATTTACATGTAGAAAAACTAATAAAGTTGCGCCCTGCTGCCAATCCCAGACCCTGTAAAATGTCAAATGTCCTGTAAAGTGTCTGAAGTTACCTATGTAAAATGCGTACGTTTTCCATTTTGCATGGCATTTTACATGACTTTAGACACTTTGCCAATTTTACAGGGCATTTCACAGGGGCTGGGATTGCTCCCTGACTCTCTGGTTTATAAACTGAAAAATATAAATATTTATAGCGAATTGAGTACGCATAGTGTATGTACCGGGTGCGGCAATTGAGACGGACCCCATAAAGTTTTAAATAACTTGTCACTGGGTGGTCGGATTAACGTCAAATTTTAGGTCAACATTAACAACTAAATCGGAAGGGATCCCTGAAAATATGGCTGCGATAGCTCCACTCGTTCTTAAGTTATTCATGGAAACGTGTAATTGTCACTTTTCCACCACCTAGCTTTACGACCAATTACGCAAGCGCCCGACGATTTCCTTATGGGGATAGCGAATTGGTGGCGGGCGTGCGCGCATTTAGGCATGCAGCTGCGAAAATAAAATTTAAAAAACCCAGAACAAAGCAATCCGATCCCGATCCCGGTCACGAGAAGTCAATCCCGTTTGAACAATATCACAAGGTGGTGGAAAAGTGACAATTACGCGTTCGCATGAATAACTTGTGAACAAGTGGAGCTATCGCAGCCATATTTTCAGGGATCCTTTCCTATTGATTTGTTAATGTTGACCTGAAATTTGACGTTAATCCGACTACCCAGTGACCAGTTATTCAAAACTTTATGGGGTCCGTCTAAATTGCCGCACCCTGTATGAAGTTATCACATTCTTGTAAATACTTTAATGCAATACCGTATTTTCTCGAAATACCCCCCAGGGGGTTTATTATTTCTCCAGCAGATTCTGAGGGGGGGGGGTTCTTCTACCTCAGCTCGCTCAGACCTGAGGATATTTCGAATGGAGGGGATCAATTCAATTGAGGCATAATTCCAGGAAATACACACACATTGTTCACGGACTTTGATTAAATTTTAATGATATAGGAACCCCCCTCGTAGAACCCTCCTTGAATTAACCCCCTCAAATTTTCCTGGAAGTATAAGTTTACGAAATTTCCGCTGTAAACTAGTAGTGTGTGCATGTGGCGTCACACGCTAGTTTACCTTTATAAAACAAACGCCCGACCATTTTGGTAAACTGTTTGCACAAAACAGTACGAAACACTGAACAGAGTTGTACAGTGTTTCGTACTGTTTTGTGAAACAGTTTACCAAAATGGTCGAGCATTTCATATTGGTAAACTACCGTATTTCCTCGAAATACCCCCGGGGGTTTATTTTTTCAGAGTGAGAATTTTGAGGGGGGGGTATTTCGAGGGGGGGTTTATTATTTCGCCAGAAATTTTTTGAAATCCCAGTACTAAAATGTCGTCTGAAACGTACGCAGACGTCGAAAAATGCAACAAAACTCGCCATTTATAAGACTCTAAAGACATTTATAAGTGTGTAGACGTACAAACACTGTTCTCACATAACAGAGTCATCGTTTTTAACGTGTGTTCTGCATTGCCGGGATGACAAACCGCAGCCTTTGTCATTTACCTTCTCTATACACTAAATTTGGGGGGGTATTTCGAGGGGGGGTTTATAAGTTCATAGTGTCCATTTTGATGGGGGGTATTTCGAGGGGGGGTATTTCGAGGAAATACGGTATGTAGTGTGTGCTGCGCTAATGCGGTTACATAAGCGATTATGTATTTATAATCCCAGTCGACAGCGGAAACCGATTATTCGCAGTGAATTAATTCACCATAAATTCATGCGTGCTTAGCAACCGAATGAGTTGCTTTCCAAATAGGTATGTAAATTTGAATATTTATTTCTGTCCACCCAGAAACCAGGTAGTCACACAGGTGAATATAGGTACCGTAAATGCTCTATTAGGACGACCCCCCTCCAATAAAGCGACCTCTCCAATAGTACGACCCCCTTTGGCACGTTGTGTAAGTATAAAGCGACCCTCTCCAATAATCCGACCCCCAAAGAAAAATTTTAAAAAAAGAAAAACGATGTCGCAATGGGCCCCCACACGGTAGTTGACATCGACACCAAATGTCAACTGGTGCCGATTCCGATTCAAAGCTTGCTGAAGAGCCGACAATCGACGTTCAAACGCATGCTTTGATTTAGGAACAGAACCAGTTGACATTTGATGTCGATGTCAACTAGCGTGTGTGGGGCCATTCTTCGGACGCCGCTAATTGATATCGTTAACCGAATATTAAGTATTTTGAGAATTTTGTGGCTTTGATGTGATCGGGTGGGCGCGCCAGCTTGATCCCTCGCTGCCGAGGGAGGGCGCAAGCGACCCACCCATAATATGGTCACATACACCAAAATGCGGAAATCGCAAATTAAAAATCGCAATAACTTCGGAATTACATATTGCTTCACGGTACCATGCTCATACGCGTGAAATGTAAAGTTGAGTTGTTGAGTTTTTGAAAATTACAATACGACCCTCTCCAATAAAGCGACCTCTCCAATAATGCGACCCCCAAAAATGTGCTGAAAACAATAAACCGACCGTCGCCTTATTGGAGCATTTACGGTATACTATTTCTTTAGCTATGAAATTTAGGTACTTTAGGTAATTGATTTACATTTTGCATTAATTTTGTATTACATAAATTTGTAAGAAATTTTGAAATTAAGAAACTTTGGATCTTTTAAGAAACTTTTTCACAAAAAGTTCTAAAAACACACTTCGATGCCAGACAAGTGGCGCAAAATACACACTGGAGGTCCCCCCGATTCACATTTTTCTGTGCAAAAAAGTGAATTTTTCACTTTTTCATTTAAACTTACCCATGTAATTATATCCCGAATAGTTAGCAAATAATGTCAGAAGTATGTCATCATATTGTTTCACAAACAATTAACCCCATTTTCATCCTAATTTTCCTTATCCACCCACATGGACATCCATGGTGATAAATGATAAAAACAACACTTGCCTCAAAACAACTTGTGACAAATTCAGATTTCCCTTGTACGAGTACATCGAACCCTAATCATCTCCTAACACTCGGAAGACATAAACACTTTTTGATGATACTTAAGATACTTTGATAATTGCCCCATGTCGACTTATTCTGCGTGACTAATTAATTATCGAAACGGAATAGCGCTGCATGTAAAATTTTTAATGAGCTGATGTTTGCATCGGTTTGAAAAGTGTGCTGTCCAGGGGCCCAGATTTTATCAGCCGTATAGCCCTATAAATTTATCAAAGTATCATCAAATACATTAATAATTATTATTTTCTCAACGGAAAATTATTTACAGAATAATAGAGGTACCTACCTAGATACAGTACTGAAAGTTTAGAGTAGTTTTACTAGGTATACTCCGGTTACTTTACACCCTGCACGCATGGTTCCCGCTGGAAGTGCGCCAATGATGGTTAACGTGTGCGAGTATCATAAAAAGATGACAAAATTGATTGTTGTTATAATGTTATTCATTAACATATTCACATTGATGAATTTTTTCATCTTTTTACGGAAATCGCATGATTTGATAATCATTGGCACACATCCAACACGAGACATAAATCAGTGCGAGGGCAGAGTATCATGTACGCCGAGTATAATTGTATTTTATGTGTGTAACATCACATTTATCTTTACAGTGATTTAAGCATAAGCAACATTTTAATACAAGAGCACCAATTGAAAAAAAAACAGATGTAAAAACCACTCTTCAATCATAGTTTTGAACACCTTGCATGTTCTTCTCTGAGAACTTCTTACCACCCATTTGTCATTTTTTGGTGTTTTGGCTCCCACCTAACGTAATTTCTTCCTGCCGTTCTATTCGAGGTGCCGTTCTATTGGATGCTGCCGCACTATTTATTACGTCGGTAGAAAAAGTGCCAAAACTGCCGTTCTATTGGAGGTATGCCGCTCTATTAGAATAAATACGGTAAGTGGTAAAATAAAATAAGTACCGTATTTCCTCGAAATATCCCCCGGGGGGTGATTGTTTCATAGTGCTCCCGAGAGGGGGGGTTAAACGAGGGGGGTATTTCGAGGGGGGGTTATTATTTCGACAGAAATTTATTTAATCCTAGTACAAAATGGTAGTTTGTGATGTGCGCTGGGGTAGAAAAAACATCAATAACTGACATGTATAGACTCCTGTTCCTGTACACTAATATTAGTACGACGATGGTATAGACACTGTTCTAACGTGATTCCGACATTGTTTTAACGTGTGTTCTGCACTACGCAGAACACAAACTGCAGTATTTGTCATGTACGTTCCCTTTACACTCAATCTGGGGGGGTATTTCGAGGGGGGGGGTGATTGTTTCATAGTGGTCTCGAGAGGGGGGGGGGGTGATTGTTTCATAGTGGTCTCGAGAGGGGGGGGGGTGATTGTTTCATAGTGGTCTCGAGAGGGGGGGGGTCAAACGAGGGGGGGGGGTTGAATGTTTCATAGTGGTTTCGAGAGGGGGGGGGTCAAACGAGGGGGGGGGGTTGATTGTTTCATAGTGGTCTCGAGAGGGGGGGGGGTCAAACGAGGGGGGGGGGGGGGTTGATTGTTTCATAGTGGTCTCGAATGGGGGGGGGGTCAAACGAGGGGGGGGGGGGGGTGTTTCGAGGAAATACGGTAGTTAAGTCTTTGTCAAAGTTGCGAAAGTGTGGTTACACTTACTTAAAATACCCGTATATTTACCCTTATGCTTCGTTACACATTCCTGGCCAAAATACAGCGTGTACTTGCGCCCAAGTTAACCCTTCACATGAATTATTGTGATATATGAATTGAGTTATACTCGGCGTACATAATACTCTGCCGTCGCACTGATTTATGTCTCGTGTTGGAAGCGTGCCAATGATTATTCAATCATGCGATTTCCGTTAAAAATGAAAAAAAATTCGTCGATGTGAATATTTTAATGAATAACATTATAACAAGAATCAATTGTGTCATCTTTATATGAAACTCGCACGCGTTAACCATCATTGGCACACTTCCAGCGGGAACCACGCGTGCAAGGTGTAAAGTAACCGAGTATACGAATTACGATACGATACTTTGTGGATCCAATTTTGACTCACATTTTTCTAGTGTCCTCAAAAATCAACAAAAGCTATACTGATTGGACTGCACGCTATACAAAGAATGTTACCGTATTTTATGAATAAAGATGTTTGGAATGTTCTGCACTAAAGTTCCACATTGTGACGCCAATGCTATGTGATGAGTAAATTTTTTTGTCTTTTTATTCAGATGGTTATGGTACATTTCATTGTGAAGTGTGCTATACGTATTTTTGTAAATACCTACATACCTAATAACGTTTACAAAGGTTCTTTATACTATCAGACGTTTCCAAATTTGTGTATGGCGCTACGCACACTGAAGCCGAAATATTCGGCATACGCACGTTTTTGACAAATGCCGAATTAAATGCTGAATAGAAAAAAACTTGCTGAACTCAAATCGTCCGTACTCTTGAAAATTAGGCGGTATGTCAATTCAGCATGTATTTCAGCATTCAAAGATGCGTACACTTTTTCATGCGGAAACATTCAGCAATAGGATAAAATCTCAAATGCTGAAATGCAAAGATAAACGAGGATTGGTTTTTGAGATCTCGGGATCGGATCGGGATTGACCTTTTGGTATCGGGATCGGATTGGTTTTTGAGATTTCGGGATCGGGATTGACCTTTCGGGATCGGGATTGGCATTTTTCGGGATCGGTAATGGCATTTTTGAAAACATTCTAATATACACGTTTTTTGCCAATGTTTTCACAAAACAGGCTCAAAAACACGTCTGGATGCCAGAAAAGAGGCATAAAGTGGACATTGGTTAAAATTTATTAATGCAAAAAGGGCATTTAATGAGGTTGACCAAATTTTCTGGGATCGGGATCGGGATTGTATAAATTTTTTCGGGATCGGGATTGTGATTTTGAAAGTTTCTGGATCGGGATCGGGATTGGCTTTTGAGATTTCGGGATCGGGATCAGGATTG
>OZ038458.1:23731041-23813899 GCA_964036195.1 Sphaerolaimus hirsutus | reverse complement strand
AAAGTACTGAACTGTTTTCAAAGTAAACGTAAACGTAAAGTATTTATATTTAGTCACACCTGAGTACAGAAAACGTAAAGTATTTTTTTTCTACTTTTACACTGTAAAAGGTGAGTAAACGTAAATATCTGTAAATACTCAGGGAAAGCGTAAAAGTAAGAAATTTTTCGATTTTGAACCTTGGAAAACGTAAAAATTAGTATAAGTGAATGCGAGAGTCGTCGCGATCCCTACCCATCGCGAATTCTATAATTCTATAAACGTAAATACGTTTGTACAACTATGCCTTACGGCCGGATTTACTTAACGGCCGGGTTTACTTTACGGCCGAGTTCTCGCTGTAATAAAGTCGGTTTTTACTTTAAAGAGCAGATGCCACTCATATAAATGTTTCTAATGGATGTATTTTATGCATCCGTCAGACAGACATCTTCCAGTTTACAGGTGTAGGTGGAAATATTTTTTTGTTAATATGAATAATAATTATTTCAAGTATCTGGAGTGCACTTGATGTCTTAAAACAGAGCTATAGTTATTTTTAGATTAAGACAACAAATTACTTTTACTGTTTTTTTTGTCTTGTCAAAGTTAAATATTGTTCTATCACTATATCAACAGGACTTCAGCTAACGCCCACTCTTCAGTTTGAATATCAGAGTTTGTCTGATATTAAGTTTTTTCTTTTATTTAATATATCTGAAGAGTCTCGTTGTCTCTCCATAAGTAAAAGTAAAGCCTTTAATCCACAAAAATTGAGTTAAAGTTTGACATTTGACATCCACTACCATAGCTTTGCACGTTCGAGAGAAAAATTAGCGTGATAGTCAATGTCGTTCCGTAGATACATTGGTACCGATTTTCAGAAAAATAATGATTTTCACATTGAAAGTACGTATCACCAACATGAATACGGGAATTCCACGTCAAAAGTGCCATGTCCACCCTCGGGAATATCATACAGGGGTGGGCATTTTCAGTTACCGCTGGAAAAACGCGATAGCTTGTACTACGGTTGAGCTATCACAGTGAAATTTTAACACAATGGAGTAGACTCCATAGGACACCTATTCTGAAGTTTGCAACCCAAACGGCCACATTTTGGGTGAGTTGTGGAACACACAGTTTTTGTGTAATTTTGTGACTTGGCGTCACCGATAGGATAAATCGAGGGTGGCATTTGAGGGGGGGGGGCATCGGTCGTTGGTGTCGTCCCATTCTGTCGTACATTGACTGATTTTGATGCCCTTTGAGTAAATATGTTGTGGTTTGGGGTTGGGGCTACGACAAAATTCTTTTTTTTCTCAAACAGTCCCGCAGTCCCGAGATAAGGGGGGGTCATGTCACAAAATTACACTAAAAACTGTGTGTTCCACAACTCACCCAAAATGTGGCCGTTTGGGTTGCAAACTTCAGAATAGGTGTCCTATGAAGTCTACTCTATTGTGTTAAAATTTCACTGTGATAGCTCAACCGTAGCTCAAGCTATCGCGTTTTTCCAGCGGTAACTGAAAATGCCCACCCCTGTATGTCCATATCATAAGTGCATATGTCCAAGTTTAATTCCAAAAGTGCATAATAACATGCTCCTGAAGAGCGAGTCAGAATTCCCATACAGTTTCATTCCAAAAGTACATATTGAATTTCCAAAGGTGTTTTCCATACGGATGTGCCTATATATCTAAAAATTCAGTTCCAGGTACTTATGTATTTCAAGTCAACACAGGCTTTTCAATGGTGAAGTTATTCTTGTTCTACTTAGAACCATTCAGAAGTTGTTTTACTGTGAATGACAGATTATGTCCATTGTGTTCCTGAAAAATGGGTGAAAATATGTAAAAAAAATAACTCCACATAGAGAAGACTGTACAGACAAAAAAGTCATTGATATGAAAGGTCATGCTTCTGTCAAGGTAACGCCCCTTTCACCTGGTGCCAGTTCCGCAAATTGAGAAGTGAGAAGTGAAATGGCAAATGCGATGTGTAACGGGAAGTGAATTGGCAAAAGCGAAGTAAAAAATAAAATAAAAAATAATTTCTCTTTGCTTTTGCCATTTCACTTGCCAATTCACTTGCCATTTCACTTCTCACTTCTAGTTTTGCGGAACTGGCACCTGGTGCCAGTTCCGCAAATTGAGAAGTGAGAAGTAAAATGACAAATGCGAAGTGAATTGAGAATTGAGAAGAAAATTGGCAAAAGCAAAGTGAAATGGCAAGTAAATTGGCAAACGTGAAGTAAAAAGATAAAAAGTATTTTCCCTTCGGTTTTGCCAATTTCCTTCTCAATTCACTTCTCACTGCTCATTTCAGTCCGCATTTGCCATTTTGCTTCTCACTTCTCAATTTGCGGAACTGGCTCCAGTTGGGGAACTGGCTAAGAATTTTTGTCTGCTGTTTTGGCAGCCCTGCCCAATAGACAGCCCCCTGGTTATCTTCAATTTAAATATTAGTCTAGACTTCATTTATTTATAATACCTGATAAAATATTTGCTTCATGCATTTTTGTATCGACGTAGGCCTATTACGCATCTAAACCCATTGCGCATCTAGGCCCGCTGCCCATCTAATATTGTAACATTTAACATTTGCTCATCTATGAGGGGGCGTAGATGGGTCACGGCCAGGGGTTCGTGTATTTTGGGGTCAGGGGTATGATTATAAGAAAATTTCCTCAAATATCCCCCCATATAGATGGGCAGCGGGTAAAATTAGAGGGGCAATGGGCTTAGAAGAGCTATCGGTTTAGATGTGCACCGGCACAGGCTTTTCGTACCATTTTAGCACAGTCTTGTCTGTGTCGATGACATATTTTGGACCCACGTAAATATGTTATTTTTCCATCCCCATTATGTCATCTAGGCAGTGCACGTCACTCCATATGATTTTCACCACACATAAGCAACATTTACATGGTGCATGTTGGCCATTATTTTCACACCTCCCTTTGAGCATCTCTGACAAACCATCATTCATTTTCCAGTTTTTATCTGTAGTGCATTATGTCTGGCTGCTAACCAGTTTAGTTCATTGTAATATTTATTACCTTTTTCTGCCTGATCTATTGTTTTTCCTTTTTATATTTTAATGCTGATGAATTTACATGATACATCAATTGCTGCCTATTTGCATTGCAGCTACACATAGATTAGTTTCTTCTGTAGATATATAGGTGTGTATGTCCAAAAATATCACATTTTGTCACATTAATTACCTGTTTTGTGCAACTAAAAGCCTATTCTTTACTATGGCGTTAATGAAAATTTCTGTGGAAATAACAACCCCCTCCTCGAATTAACCACCCACCCTCAAAATTTGCTGGCGAAACAGCATACCTCCTGGAAGTATGTACCATACTTTTGGAACAAGACTCTTCATTTATGCACAGAAACGCTTGAAAGTAAATAAACTGCTTTCCTATCAAGTCCGGCATCAGTAAAAAACACTGCTTCTCTCAAATCCTAGGGCAGTGAATCTGGTGATTTCCCCGACTGAATTCATGGAAAACTATCAAAATTCATCTGATAATGTCCCACTAAAAATCAGAAGTTTTTTATATTTGAAATGGTGTCATTGGAAACACCAACATCGTAACCACAGTCCGTGGTTCAAATGCGATTTTGCCCAGGTTTTTTTGATATTAGATAATTAAAGCGTGAAAGCATGGTCACTAGTGATGTAAAGGCACCGGGGCACCGGTTCCCCGGTGCTGGGCACCGAAGGGCACCAGCACCGGTGCTGGTGCGGTGCCATTGCAATCTTCAGGGGTGTCCTGCTGGTGTCGGTGCCATTTTTTCAGAATAGCACCGGTGCCGGTGCGGTGCCATTTTTTTGCCGGTGCCAAAGGTGCTAGCACCAGCGCCAAAGTAAAAGGCACCGGGAAAGGCACCGACCTAGGCTTCATGTGCAGTGCAATTTTGTCCACAGTATGTGCTTAATCATATTTCAAAAAACAGCGATATATTTACCCAACCGTTTTTTGCTTATTTCGTAAACATCACATCAAATAAATATATTTACCTACTGTGAAATCCATTATACCCGATACGTGTTCTGATGAGCGAATCTAAAATTTTGTTGGATTTTTAATAATTTTATATTTTATGTTTCTCTTTTTTGTTCAAAATTTGTTGTCAGTTTATGACAGAGATACCCTAAATCCTCGAATAAGACCCCAGGGGAGTTATTTTTTCGTCAGAAGTTTTGGAGGGGGGAGTTATTCAAGGGGGAGTTATTCGAGGGGGGAGTTATTGTTTCCTCAGGAAACTTGGACTTAATTCATTGTATGGATGCAGTATATAAGCTCGTTTAATTCAGGTATTTCACTGTCCAATAACAACAAAACAATAAGTATACTCAACGAACGTGATACTCTGCCCTCGCACTGATTTATGTCTCGTGTTGGAAGCGTGCCAATGATTATTAAATCATGCGATTTCCGTAAAAATATGAAAAAAATTCATCGATGTGAATGTTAATGAATAACATTATAACTACAATTTTGTAAATTTGTAAATCATTTTATGAAACTCGGACGCGTTAATCATCGTTGGCACACTTCCAGCGGGAACCACGCGTGCAGGGTGTAAAGTAACCGGAGTATACCTATACACTGCATACACATTATGTATCTGCTGTCGCTGCCATAGGCTACTATTCTTTTATAGTTTTGTATCATATCCTTTTCATCAGAGGGAGGAGTTATTTAAGAGGGGGGAGTTATTCAAGGGGGGAGTTTTTTTTCTCACCCCGCCAGCAGGGGGGACTTATTCAAAGGGGGGAGTTATTCGAGGGGGGGGGTCTTATTCGAGGATTTGCGGTAGTTCCATTCTCTGTACAGCAACGACTCCAATCAGTAGACAATAGTGGCTATGGGGCATTGTAGTGTATTAAATATTTTAACATTCATTTGTAATCATTGTAATTGCTCCATAAAAGTGATCGCCACATCATTCTGATCATTTTAAGTGCTCAACCATCAAAATCGGTAGAAAATTCATGGAAATATGCACTTCCGGTGAGAACCTGCCCGATATTTACTTCGGAAATTCCAGGCCGGTACGGTGCCTTTCGGTGCTAGCACCGGCAACCCGCCGGTGCCCTTCGGTGCCGGTGCCATTTGTTTCCGAATTGATGCGTTTAATTGACTATTATGAAATAATGTTTACTGATAGTACTGCGAGCTATTATACCGTAGTTTGATGATTAAAGTCAATTGACAAATTATACGTCAAATTCACCCAAAGTGAGAGCAATCGGACACTTTTTGTTACTTTTTGTTTGTTTTTATTCAGATGTGATATGGTAGATTTCATTGAGTTATTGCGGTCAGTGGGCCATACAAAAATACATATTTATTTGTGCCTACATACCGTATTTCCTCGAATTACCCCCCGGGGTTTTTTTCAGAGTGAAAATTTTGAGAGAAAAACGTGAAAAATGCAACAATAACCACCATTTATAAGTTTTTACAGCCTTGTATAAGGATGTAGATGTTATAAACGATGTTCTAACGTAACACAGTAAGTGTTTTGAACATCTGTTATGCATTTCCCGGACCACAAATTCATAGTGCCCATTTTGAGGGGGGTATTTCGAGGGGGGTATTTCGAGGAAATACGGTATACAATGCATACACACACTAGTTTTCAAACAACATTTCGAAAACTCAGAAATTCGTATCAAACGCGTTTGAGTTAAGCGGAATGAGTTCTTTTTTATCCCCATCAACTTTAGTTGACAGACATTCCATTCCGGTAAACTCAGATGTGTTGAAAGTTGATTTATGAGTTTCCAAAAGTTTTGGTTGAAAACTAGTGTATGCAGAGACAATATGTTTACTATGTAAAGTTTGTAATGAATTGTTTCTATGCAGAAGATAACAATGCACAAACTTTTACTATAGCGGATGATAGTAAATTTTCACAAATTCGTAGTTTGTTTGTCAATTTCACATTGTGAGTTTTTCGAAGTTTGTACGGTATTTGACCAAATTTCAATCGAAAGTCAAATATTAGATGGCGCAAAAAAAAATTGACTATTGTTTGGCTTCAACTATTAAATTATCAAGTAAAAACAAAGTCCCAATAAATGTCCATTTTACTCTCTTTGCAATGCCTGCGTCTCAGTTCAAATACAGTTTTGGCCTGCTGATTTCCACGAAATATTAAAATTTATCGCATTTTTCGAACTGTTTATTTTCCATTTTCATGTTTACCTCAACATTTATACCTAATTCGATTACCACATTAATTGTACTCAAACAGTGGCGATACTACTAGAAAACTCGTAAAGTCTAAATTTAGAAACTGTTTTCAAGTTGTCTATTTTCATCGATATTTGTCTCGTGAAATTCGTCCACGTTCTAATTCGCAGTCTAAAATCGATAGCAAAAATTAAAATGTTACAACAATTAAAGGCATGCGGATCGGAATTGTGTTTTTTTGCTTAATTTATGTGGTCGTATTGCGAATGGCCCAGAAAAATACATGCAGTTTTTGCTCGAATAATTCCCCTGTCTAATGGTTTTTTCGTCTGACTTTTTTGAGGTGGAAGTATTCAATGTGGGGGTTATTATTTTCAAGTTTGTGTCTATTATTATTCCATTCCACGAAAGATTCTTTATTATTTTTACAAAATAACATGCCATTTTTGTTCAAATTGGACACAACAAATTGAGCAAGTCGGTAGTTCATGTACATCGCACACATTAAAATATCTTATGTCCTGTCCTGTCCTAAAATATGTTGGTATACTGGGCGGACTTATACTCTGCACACGCCCATATTTATGTTTCATGTTGGAAGCATGCCAATGATAATTAAAGGATACGATTTTTGTATCATAAACAGTATGTATGTATGTTGTAAAGACATTTGAAAATTCATTGTAGTGAATACGTTAGTTTTTTCAACTTCTTACGAAAAGCGCATGCGTTATAAATAGTTGGCACGCTTCCAACGTGAACCACGCGTGCAAGGTGTAAAGTCACTGGAGTATGTAGTGCACATTTCACTTTATCTCTGCACCAACGACGGGTCTGCGAATGCCCCCTGAACCAGTGACGAAAAATTTGGCGGTGACGCAGTGATTGTCACCGCCTAGATTCCGGGTATCACCGCGACAAAATGGCACGTCATCGCGGTGACAAACACTGCCATATAAATTGACTGAATGTAGAAAGTGAAAAAAATTGCTAAAAACGTGAAAAACAGCCAGAAAAAGGTTAAAATCGGGAAAAAAACTAGGTATATAAGCATGTAGGTATATAGCAGAAAATAGTCATTCCAAAGGTGAACATAGGCAAGATGATGCAAAAATAGCAATTTTGAGTGTAACTTGTGGAAAAATCACTCAAAATACCTGCAGTAGTAAAGTTTTTATATAAAGGTGTCACCGCCTCTAAAATAGCTGTCACTCACTGTTACCACCAGAAATTGCGACCATTTTTTGTCTATGCCCTGAACATGCATAAGCCAATTTGTCATGATGAAACTACAGTTTTACATTGCAACACTCCTCCTGTGTAAAAAACGAAGTTTCTGTGTAAAATGGTGTGTTTTCTGACAAAAACTCGAGTGTTCACACACAAGACAAAGCAATAAATTAATTCAAATTAATCTAACCAGACACAGCTTTTTGCTTGGTTTTGTTTTTGCATGATTTTTTTTCAATTATACTCGGCATTTTTTCTTCCATCAGTGGGCGAATTATTCAAGGCGGTGATTAATTTTTATCTCACTCAGGGGAAATTATTCCAGGGAGAACGATTCAGGGGGGGAATTATTCGAACAAAAACGGTACTGACTTATTTACCAATTATGTACTACAGGGCGAAAAATAACACAGAATGCCACACCCGCTACAAGGGCGGAAAATTTCACAGGAAAATACGACATTGCTCCGAAAAATCTAAATAAATTTTCCGCCAAAAGAACAAGTTCCCACGCGTCACTTCAATTTATGATACCGACACTCCTGTGTTTCTCTGAGAATTTTTATAGCCCGCCCACCGGACTATTTAAATACTCAAATGGCGCGTAAAAAAATCACCGAGCGCATATTTTCACATTCCACGCCGCATTCATTCATGACGCATTCGAATTTAAATAATAAAAAACCACTCAACTACTCGACAGAAAAAAACCCAGCCCAGTGTCACCCAACGGTGCCACTTCGAACGAACAATTTCCCGATGAAAAATGCCTAAATCTATCTAAAATTAGACTAAATCGAATCGAATTTATCAACCTCGCAATTAATTAATAAATAAACTAATTAATTAGTCGACCATGATTAACGTGGGCGAGCTACCGCCCGACTACGTGTTTAGCACGGCGCCCATCACTCCCACATCGCCCAATCCCGCTGATAAAGAGTATTTGAAGTTGCAACATGGTCACAGGTTGGCGTTTGAGAGTTTGATTGACTGGGACAGAGTTGTTGAAAGTATGAAACGTTTTCAAATGTATGTACCGTATTTCCTCGAAATACCCCCCCCCCTCGAAATACACCCCCCCTCGTTTGACCCCCCTCTCGAGACCACTATGAAACAATCACCCCCCCCCTCGAAATACCCCCCCAAATTGAGTGTAAAGAGAACGTTCATGACAAATACGGCGGTTTGTGTTCTGCGTAGTGCAGAACACACGTTAAAACAATGTCGGAATCACGTTAGAACAGTGTTTATACCATCTACATACTAATATTAGTCTACAGTAGTCTTTACATGTCAGTTATCGATGCATTTTTCTACCCCAGCGCACATCACAAACAACGATTTTGTACTAGGATTTCAAAAAAGTTCTTGCGAAATAATAACCCCCCCCCCCTCGAAATACCCCCCTCGTTTACCCCCCCCCCTCTCGGGAGCACTATGAAACAATCACCCCCGGGGGGTATTTCGAGAAAATACGGTAAATTTAAATGTAAGGTATTTCGTTTTTACTCACTCCCTGGGTTCGTTTTCACATTGGCAGGGAGCCAACGATGACTAACGCGTGCGAAAATTGAAAAAAATGATAAAAATTGTCGCTGCTTATTTTTGTCATTCACATTTCAGAAATAACAAATTTTATTTTTCCTTTAGAAGAGACACACGCGTGAGCTATCGTTGGCTAGCGAGAGAGAAATAAATTAAAACGTGATTACCGTATATCCTCGAATAGTTCCCGGCCCCTGGTGAATCATTTTCATTTCATTTTTGAGGGAGAAACTATTCAATGGGGGGGGGGCTAATCGAGGATTTTAGGAACCCAAATTGTGATGTAAATAAAAAGCACCGGGAAATATGCCACTGCACCGCACCGGCACCTCTGCCAGTCCTTAGAAACCTGGCACCTTGGGGCACCGGTAAAAACTAACACCGAACCGCACCGGCACCGGTGCTATTCTAAAAAATGGCGGGGGTGCACTGATACGCACATCTGCCCGATACGCACATTTGCCCGTTTTTTTCACTTGACACTTTTTCAAGTGATTTTCAGATATGAGTAAAGTGAAAAAAAGTTGCGCAATGACATTAGTTAACTTTTTTCACTTCACGCATATCTGAAAATCATTTGAAAAAGTGTCAAGTGAAAAAAACGGGCAAATGTGCGTATCGGGCAGATGTGCGTATCAGGCCTGCCCCAAAAATGGCAACCGCACCGGCAGGGCACCTCCGAAAATTGCAGGGGCACCGCACTGCCCTTCGGTGCCCCGGTGCCTTAACATCACTCTACGCACCGATGTATTGTTAACAGTTTCCACACCTGTACCCCAAACGCCCTACAAAATGCGCCCTCCGCAGATCACATTCCCTAGTGGCAGCTAGTCTATGCGAAGCTGTTAGGGCGTCCATGTGCATAGCCATAGGGCAGAAAGTGCCCCACGGGAGCAGCGCCACTTTGGGGGACGAACTTTTCGGTGATAGAAGAGCCTCTATGATCCCCACTAGGTGCGTTTGTGATCAGGTGCCAGTCCCGGACCCCGTAATTTACAGCCGTGAAACACCCTGTAAAATGTGATGTGTCATGCCAGCCAAGGGTCAAAAGTGGTGTAAATGCCCTGAAAAAATGGTAAACGTATCTTTTGCAAGACACTTGACATTTTACAGGGTCTGGGACGGCCCCCTCATGCATTTTTTATGGTTTTCAATGTGAGAAATCTTTTTTGGATGTCAAAAAACCGCGTGCTGCGAGACGATTTTTTGTTTACATTGTGGCGAGTTGTTCCTTTGCTCTGTAAAGTCATGTTTAGAGAAAGGAATTATGAATTGTCAACAGACGGGGATATTTCGCGGGCGGGTAGGTTAGCAAAAAATCAGATGGCTCAAATTCAGCTATACTCCGGCTACTTTACACCCTGCACGCGTGGTTCCCGCTGGAAGTGTGCCAACGATGGTTAACGCGTCCGAGTTTCATAAAAAGATGACAAAATTGATTGTTGTTATTATGTTATTCATTAACATATTCACATCGATGAATTTTTTTCATGTTTTTACGGAAATCGAATGATTTAATAATCATTGGCACGCTTCCAACACGAGACATAAATCAGTGCGAGGGCAGAGTATCACGTACGCCGAGTATACGTGAAATAACGACCAAGGTTTCATCGCTAGAATTACATAAAATTTTCAAAAAAAAGTCTCAAGAAAAACGCTCCGCCGCTGCCAAACTGTCAACAAAATGACATAAATAAAAGGCGCACAGAGAAAGTGTCAAATCCCGTCAAAACTCGTCTGAAAAGTCAAAACCAACCAAACTCATGTCAAACTTAAAGTCGACATCAAGTGCGGCCACTTTAAAGTGTCCAAACTTCAGGTCGAGAGACGACAGCGAGACGACCAAATTGACCCTGTCCATGCCGCCCACGAGGCGCCGCCTTACGCTGTACGAACAACAGCAGAGGCAGCCCGCCAGGGATGCGCAGGTCAGATTTTTGGGGAATTTTTGGAAATTTTGATTTTTTTGTTGGAAAAATTGTGTTGTTTTTCTCAATTTGGGATTACTGGATTGATTGATGGATCGTCGATTATGATCAATCGTCATTTTGGTTCTGATAGCGGAGGGATATTTTACAAGAACGATTAGGGATACCTATTCAGTTGGCCAACCTTTCTCTATTTTTCGGTCAAAGTTTAAACAAAATTATACACATACCTGTCGAATCAAAGAATATATGTAATTTTTCTAAATATTCGCATAATAGGTATCTCAACTCCGATCAAAAAATGTTTTTGTCAAATTTGTCATCACGTACACATTTCTCTCAGCCTGAAGTAAATAGGTAAATACGTATAATCCCATGCGATCTTATCCGACTTCAAACGCGGTAAAAACAATATTACAAACACTTTGCACGCCATCAAATCCCATACCCCCATATACCCCCAACCCCCCATATACCCCCAACCCCCCAACCCCCCCAGGTGATGTGGTCTAGTCTGCTGCAGGCGGCCATGTACCGCCAGATGCGGCAGAGCACCGAGCGCCTGGTGCAATCGGTCACCAAGCACCCAGAGTGCAGGGAGCGCAGCCACAGCGACCCTTTCAGTTTGAGTGTGAATACTGTTATTGGTTGGTGGGGGGGGGGGGATTTTTTGGGGTGGCGTGGCATGGCCTGGCCTGGCACTAGCGCCAAAGCAAAAAGCGCCATGGTTTTGGCGCTTCGCGTTATTTGCTGTGGCGCCATTGGCGCTTTGGGGGTCGGAAGAGCGCCATGGCGGTTTGGGCGCTTTACGCCAAACTCCTGGCGCTTCTTACATCACTACAGAGTTGTTAAAAGTGCTGAACTTTTTTAAATGTAAACGTAAACGTTAAGTATTTTTCTTTTACTCACCCTGAGTACAGAAAACGTAAAGTATTTTTCAAATACTTTTACACTGCGTAAAACGTGAGTAAAATACTTTTTTTCCAGAGAAAACGTAAAGACTAGATTTTTTCTGGATAAAACGTAAAAACGGGTATTTTTCTCACAGAAAACGTAAAAGTTAGTATTTTCTCAGAAAAAAGTCAGTATTTTTCGAATTTTTACTCTGATATACAAAATGATGTGTTTTTCTCCCCTGCTAAGTTATTTATTCTTACGAAAATGTCTTATGTTTGTCACTTTCTATCAGGCAAAATGACATTTTCTGTCCCCTAAAAATACGTTTTCTGTACTCGCGTACTTTCAAAAAGTACGCGAGTAAGTGAGTACCGGTATTTTTTTGCGAGGAAACGTAAACGTATTTACGCATTACTAAAGTATCCGTAATTATCGAGTAAATGTAAATACGTTTTAACTATGCATCACTAGGTACTCCTAATGCACGAAACCTAGGTAAACAAACATTACCTTTTATTGGAGGTAATACGGTATTCGGTATGAAAAAACAAAGCCCAAACACCTTTCTCCGGCGATTTGCTCATTTCTTTTAAACCCAATCCCACATTAAATGCCATAGGACCTCCAAAACCATTCAAAAACACACCAACCCCCCCACCCCCCAGAAAACCCAGCCACCCCAATGGTGGAAAAACCGGTCGGGGGGTTGCACATGCTCCATCTGGGCCAAGTGCATCTGAACGTGGGGGCGACGCTGCTGCGGCGGCAACAAAACCAGGACCAACCCAAGCGAGGAGGCAAACCCCATGTGAACAAGTCCAAGTCCCTGTCGCCTGTGGCTATTTATAGGGTGGGTTAATGGGGGTGTTTGAATAAACCCCCCTGGGGGTATTTTGGGGGAATATGGTAGTTTAGGTGTCTCGTGGATTACCTTTTCTACGAGTGTATTTACTTATCGCTTTTTTACTTTTCTTGACACTCGACAACTTGCTATGACGCTTTAACATTACTATACTCGGCTTACATGATACTCTGCCTTCGCACTGATTTGTCTCTTGTTGGAAGCGTGCCAATGATTATTAAATCATGCGATTTCCGTAATAAGATGAAAAAATTAATCCATGTGAATATGTCAATGAATAACATTATAACATCAATGAATTTTGTCATCTTTTTATGAGACTCGCACGTTAACTTTCATTGGCACACTTCCAGCGGGAACCACGCGTGCAGGGTGTAAAGTAACCGGAGTATACCTTTTGTGTAAGTTTCTTGTCCTGAACATACACAACTATTTACTGTATTTCTTACTATAGAACGGCATACCTAAATACAATGAAACGGCAGGTTTTGGCACATTATTGCGCTCACGAAAACAATAGAACGACAGCTAAAAAACTTGACGAAAAATAGAACGGCGCTCTTCCATTAGAAAAAACACAGTATGAGTCTTTAAAAACCACTTTAAAAAACTTTTGAAAAAACAAATTCAGGCCGCTCGCCGAGCCAGCAGGAGGAGGTACAGCGTGGCCGCAATGAGCGATGTCCAGAAACAACACAACGATTCGCGCAAAACACGTATTTGATTGGAAATTTCGTCGAAACTCGGCTCTTTTATTTGCGATTATTTCGGCAATTCGGTCAATAGCTTTCAAAATATTTTCTTTGCGATATGATCTGTTAAATACGTGATCCTCATTTTTGATTTTTTTCAATCGCACACTACTTAGTTGACGGTAGACCAGCCGTCAACTGAAAATTACTTAAACGGCATTAGGTTTTAAGAACCCTAGACCGCCATTAACGACATATTTAGTCTGGTTCAGTTATGGCGCCATTGCCACTGCCATTTTTTTTTGAACGGTGCCATGGCGCCTTTTCCTTTCAAAATAGCGCCAAAAGCTTTGCGCTATTGCAAAGCATAGTTGTGCCATCGGCACCATCGTAGCTGCAAGTAGGGTTCAAACGGGATCCCGATCCCGGATCCCGTGAAATTCCGGGATTTAGCAGTCCCGATCCCGATCCTTTTCAAATCCCGATCCCGATCCCGAGAAACTCCAAAGTCCGGGATCCCGATCCCGGAAAAATTAGTGGAAATTATCAAAAGTGAAAAAACAACGTTTTTGCATGCAAAAATGTGAACGCAAACCCCCAGCGTTCATTTTATGCCATGTTTCTGGCATCCAACAGTGTTTTTAGACCTTTATGAACAACTGTGGATGCCAAAACATTGGCCAAAATCTCTATCCCAAGACCCCAATCCCGATCCCGAAAAAATGCCAATCCCGATCCCGATCCAATGACCCCAATCCCGGCCAATCCCGATCCCGAAATCTCAAAAAAACAATCCCGATCCCGAAAAGTCAATCCCGTTTGAACTTTAGCTGCAAGGCGCCAGTTTGCGAATGGCGCTCTTGGCGGTTGGCGCCATTACCCTGGCGCTTTTAAGTCATTCTGTCAGACTCTGCAGAAATTAGATGAAATTCATCGCATCTCAAATTATTCATGTTTCAATCTGTCCGATTTTTGTGGTCAATTAATCCTTTTGGCGTCTAATAATCCGAAAATGAATGCATTGCAGTTGACCAAAGTGCATTTAGGTATACCTGTTTACACCATTTTCAATTGACCATTCGTCAACTATTTACACCATTTTCAGTTGACCATTCGTCAACTATTTACACCATTTTCAGTTGACCATTCGTCAACTATCAGCTAATTAGTGTGCGCAAACGGTTATTTCGTGTTGTGATTTTTCGTGTGAACGAAGGTGATGTGATTGAAATTGTAAAAATTGCGGAAAAATGAATGTTAATGTGAATATGAGTACCGTATTTCCTCGAAATACCCCCGGGGGGTTTATTGTTTCATAGTGAGAATTTTGAGGGGGGGTTAAACGAGGGGGGGGGGGGTATTTCGAGGGGGGGGGTATTTCGAGGGGGGGGGGTTATTATTTCGCCAGAAATTTTTTGAAAACCAAGTACTAAATTGTCGTCTGAAACGTACGCAGACGTCGAAAATGCAATAAAAATCGCCATTTATAATACTCTAAAGACTTGTATAAGTGTGTAGACGTATAATCACTGTTCTCACATAGCAGAGTCATCGTTTTTAACGTGTGTTTTGCATTACCCAATTGACAAACCGCAGCCTTTGTCATTTACGTTCTCTATACACTAAATTGGGGGGGGGGTATTTCGAGGGGGGGTTTATAAGTTCATAGTGTCCATTTTGAGGGGGGTATTTCGAGGGGGGGGGGGTATTTCGAGGAAATACGGTAAGTATGTGAATAAAATTTTTCGTAAAAATGAGAACTGCTCATTCAATGTCGTTTGAGTCGGCGTGTGCGAGACGAATACATTGGCAAGAGTAAAACTAGCGGAAATATTATTAATCCGTCCACCAATTTAGTTTGATTTAAATGCCTAGTGATGAGCAAACGATGGGAAAAGTGTTTAAATTTTTAAGTGTTTTTTGTCTAAAATGACTTCGGATTTTTTTCCAAAAAACGTTTTCGAATTTTCGAATTTTTTTGGAATATTTTACTACTCGAATTTTTGCCACTAAATTGGTGCATTTTCAATTTTTTTCTCCAGAATTTTGAATACATGTTTTGCGGCCTTTTAAGTATTACCACAAACACATCCGCAAATTTTTTCCGCCGCTACGAAAGTATTGATGTGACATCGATGCTTTGAATAGTGTTTCTGCTTTTTACATCAATGAATTTTCGACAAAAATAACAAAAAATTGGAAGCCACCCCTTTACAGTTCTTTAAACTGATAATTGTTTATTTGGTATATTCGCGGAAGCCATTACGAAAACCTCAAAATTATATTATTTATGTACAATTCATCTTTCAATTACAATATCATGTGTTTTTGTCCAAAACCCTCGAATAATCCCCGAAATTTTTGCTGACGAACACTAGATAAATAGTTTAAAACACATAAATATTTACAAGCAATTCTAATCCACCGTAGGTCAGGGGGATTATTCGAGAAAAAAACAACGTTTAAAATGCAATGCCACAAAAAGTGACTAAGTGTATATCAATGTGCAATCGGAGCATTTACCAATGGACAATGTAAACGATATTCGCCATGTCGTAAATACCGTATTTCATCAAATATATCCCATGGGTCTATTTAGGGTTGGAAAAACAACGTTTTTTTTTAACTCGATGTTTTTTAAAAAAACAACGTTTTTTTAAAGCTCCCAGATATGACCTTGTGTCAACATATATAGGTATATCAGACAGTGGCAATACTCTGTGATGTTATATATGACCATATAATGTCTGTGGAGCCATGGGATAGCATTATAAGTGGTGATTTGTGTCAAAAATATCCATTTTTCGTCGACATATTGTTCGTATATCGCCTTATAGTCGAATGTTCGTGACTTCAGGTAAAGTTTGGCACGGAATAGTGATCAAACAAGGTTATAAAAGGAGGTTGTTACTTTGGGAGTGAAGTTACACACTGTGGAGGTACATGGAAGCACATTACCTCAATATTATATACTACAGCAACATATGATGGCTTATTAACCCATGGTAGCACATAGAAATGGATAATTTGATACTAAAAATGCCACAAAACCAATGAAAACAACCACCAATGTCAATTTGTGTGTGAAATTGCGCGCTTGCGCGCAAAATTTTTGCAAAATACCTAGTGCTTAGTACTAAAAATTTCAGCCGATGTTTAAAAAAAACAACAACATTTCCGACGTCATGTTTTTTTAAAATAAAAAACGTTTAAAAAAAACATCGGCCAACCCTAGGTCAATTTCGCAAGTGCACGAGGTGAAGTGAAGGTGTAGGACATAGCTTTACTTATTCATTTTAAATACCATTTTTCTTGCCACACGTTCATTTGTGGAATTGGTAGCTTAGTTCGCTAAAGTGAACTATTTAAGCGCAGCCAATTAAAAAAAAAATAATTCTTCAAAAAAGGTTTGCCCACACTAGTTGACAACCCAAATTAAAAAAAGTTCATAAATTTTTTTCAAACACATTTCAATTTACCGGAATGGAGAGTCCGTCAAATAATGCTCACGGGAATCAGCTGTGAAATGTGTTCAGTTTTTTTTCTCGAAAATTTCCACTGTCAATTGTTTTCTGTAGACAATAAATATCAGTTTGAATAACTGGGGCAATCCCATACAGTGTAAAGTGGCCTGTAAAATGTAAAATGCCATGCGAAGTGTCAAAAGTCGTGAAAAATGGCGTATTTTCTCTCAATTTTTACTGTTTTTGACATTTTCCAAGGAACTTATTTCACTTTAGACACTTTGCATGACATTTGACATTTGACAGAGTCTGGGGGTGGTACCTGGCTTAAATACCGAGGCCTGTTAAGAATTTTCACCATAAGATCTAGGAAAATAGGAAAATTATCAGAGGACAATGATAGCCACGAAGATAAATTGATTGGTACAATATACTGATTTTTCGACGCCAAACCCCAAATTCGATGAAATACGGTAGGAACGCGAAAAACTGACCCAAAACACGCTTTTAACTCCACCACCACCACCGTCCAATAAAAAAGTGCAAAAAAAATCACTTGAAAAAAACGCTGCGCCTTAGCACAATCTGGCACTGGAAGTAAAACGGTGCTAAAAATACAACACTTGCGGCAGTGATTTATGCTGAACAAACTCTTTTCTTCCAACTTTTCCACTGGAAGATACACATTAAAATGCCTTGAATGAATAAAAATGATGTTTAAAAAACTTGATATTATCATCAAAAGTCGATCATAACCTGAAAAGTAATTTTTCAACGCTAAAAAAAGTAATTTTCTCTTGGAGGGACTCCAATTCAAATTCTTAGGTAGTGTAAATGGTCTGCCAAAAACCCGCCAATGAAGCACAGAAAAAAAGTTATCTACTGGGCAACGTGCCAAAACGCTCATAAAAAGACAAATATTTACATTCTCAAATATCATATTACAAATTTTTGTCCCGCCGCCGCTTTTTTTACTATCTGAACACCAATCAAATAGAAGAAGTGCAAATAAAGGAATGGTCGAAAAAATAACACGCGAGATATCATAAAGCCATTATTGACAGAATTTTTTTACAAGACCAATTATACAAAAAAAATCCGACGGAAAAAATGAAGAAAAACGACAGAAATCCATGAGAAATGGTCAAATGCAGTTTGAAATTGGGAGAAGTGACAATTGAAGGTTTCTTACGATTTGAAATTTTTCGGCTGATCGCTTTTCCCACGAAAACTCGTAGCAATTCTGGAAGTGGAGAAAATAAAAAATGGAGAATGCGAGTCAAGTGACAGGTGTTTTCATTCGGTTACTTATGTGCAAGATTTTAACTTGACATTTTCCTGCCACTTGTCCACTTGCAAAATTAGCCCAGGTTCATAGAAATTTACTTGTAGCATGACAAGGTGTGGAGTTGGGTCCAGATATCAGGCTGTAAACTAAGTTTCTTATATTTTTTGCGATCTCATAGAAATGCACATTCCTGGGTCAAATCGGTATACAGAATTTAGACATTACTAATCCGACCGCAAAAATGGAATTTTCAGGTTGTCCCGATCATTTTAATTGTTGAATGATCCAAATCGGCCCAGAAATGGCCAAGTTATTAAGCTTCAAACTCAATGTGCAGATAATCCGTGCAAAATGACCACCATTTTATACACCCCCCTCATCTCGGGACTGGGGGATTATTCGAGCAAACCAAAACAATTCGTCATAGCCCAGACCCCAAACCCCAACATACTCGAAGGGCATCAAAATCGGCCAATGTACAACAGAATGGGACCCAGGAAAGTGCATTTCTATGAGATCACAAAAAATATAAGAAACTTAGTTTACACCTAATATGTTTACATTCGAGTTTGCACAGACACGATCGTGCGCAGTACATTTTCCCGCACAAGCAAACAGGCATCAACACCGAAAACCATAAAAAACCCTCCAATAATGAAAACAAATAAAATAAGACCACCTCTCAATTAAAACACACTAGTTGACAAGGACATCAAATGTCAACTGGTTCCCATCCCAATTCAAAGCTTGCTCACGAGCCCACCAACGACGTTCAAAAGCAAAACTGTCGAATACTGTTGCAAATGAAGCTGTAAAGTTGAAAAAAAATTGCGGCGTAAATGAAGTACATGTGTATAAATACAAAAATGCATAGTGTAACTCGCGAGCCACCTTCGAATTGAGATCGGGACCAGTTGACATTTGGTGTCGCCGTCAACTAGTGTGTCAACACCAACAAACCGCCTCACAAGTGAAAGACGTGCCGGGTCAACTTCTCTGCTGCCTGGCTTGCAGCTGCACCAAATTGGTGGCGCTGTGTTCCCTGTCTCTTTCGGGCCGGCCCGCCGCCGCTGACGCCGATGAATTCGACTGGTCGCCGGCGCCGCGGCGACGATTTTTTCTATGGCCCCGCTTAGGACCCCCTGTGGGTGGGCAGGGGTGCGAAGTTATTTGGGGGCAGGAGTCTAGTAAGGGGGTTGGGGGGTCGCCAGGGGTTTCCAAGATTTTGGCCCTCGCGGGGGCTGGATAGATAGCAAATCGCTCCTCCGGAGGGATAGATAGCTGAAAAAATTTTCGGGGGGGGGGGGGGTGGGGGGGCTCGCGGGGGCAAAATATAGTTTTTTTCGGTGCATAGAAGGCCGAAAGGGAAAAAAAATCGCTAATAATCATTAAAATGGCTAAAAACAGGCATATAACCATGCATTTAGCCAGAGAGCACGATTTTGAAGGTGAAAAACTATAAAAAGGTGCGAAAATTATGGATTTTGTGCGAAAATTGGGGCAAAATTTCTCAAAAACCACTCCAGACAGATAGATAGCTGAGCGATTTGGGGGGGGGGGGGGTCTTTGGGGGTAGTAGCCAAACATTTTGCCTCGGGATAGATAGATAGCTGAGCGGCCTCCGGGATAGATAGACAGCTGGCGGATTTGGGGGGGGGGCAGCCCCCCCCTCCCAGCCCGTCCCCCCTAGGGGTCGCCGCAAAACGCTCAGCTGCCTCTTTCCCCGGGCAATTTTTGGGCTACTACTAGGGTTCAAACGGGATTGACTTTTCGGGATCGGGATCGGGATTGCTTTTTTGAGATTTCGGGATCGGGATCGGGATTGGCCGGGATCGGGATTGGCCGGGATTGGGGTCACGGGATCGGGATTGGCATTTTTTCGGGATCGGGATTGGGGTCTTGGGATAGAGATTTTGGCCAATGTTTTGGCATCCACAGCTGTTCATAAAGGTCTAAAAACACTGTTGGATGCCAGAAACGTGGCATAAAATGAACGCTGGGGGTTTGCGTTCACATTTGTGCATGCAAAAATGTCATTTTTTTCACTTTTGATAATTTCCACTAATTTTTCCGGGATCGGGATCCCGGACTTTGGAGTTTCTCGGGATCGGGATTTGAAAAGTTTCGGGATCGGGATCGGGACTGCTAAATCCAGGAATTTCACGGGATCCGGGATAGGGATGGAAAAAAGCGCTTTTTTTTAACGACCCCGCTTTTTTTTAAAAAAAAGCGCTTTTTTTTAAAAAAAAGCGCTTTTTTTTAAAAAAACGCGCTTTTTTCGCTTTTTTTCAAAAAATGTCACGACGGTACCTAAAAAGTTCCCAAATAGGGTTCTGAGTCAATATATACAGGTATATCAGACAAGTGGTAGTAGTTGTGATGATATATAGCCATAGAATGGCTGTGTAATCATGAGATAGCATTAGAAGTCCTTATTTCTGCCACAAAAATCCAATGTTATGTTGACTCGTTATGTATATCGCTGTTTGTGTATGTTTCATGACTTCTAGTGAAGATAGGCATGGAATAGTGCTTAAATAACGTTGTAAGAGAAGGCTAATGCATGACCGTGATGTTACACTCTGTAGAAGTATGTGGGAGCGCATTGGCTGGATATTATTTACTAGACTGACATATCACAACTTATTATTACATGATACCATGGAGGAATAGAAGCAATGGCACTAAAAATGCCACAAAACCAATGAAAACAACCACCAATGGCAATTTGCATGTGAAATTGCGCGCTCGCGCGCGAAAAAATTACAAAATAACTAGTGCACAAGAGCAAAAAATTTTGCCAGCGCTTTTTTTTTAAAAAAAGCGCTGGGACCTTTGCGCTTTTTTTAAAAAAAAGCGCTGGGACCTTTGCGCTTTTTTTAAAAAAAAGCGGCGTTTTTTAAAAAAAAAGCGCTTGAAAAAAAGCGCTGGCCATCCCTAATCCGGGATCGGGATCCCGTTTGAACCCTAGCTACTACCCCCTGAACCGCACCCCAAATCGGCCAGCTATTTATCTACCTAATTTTCCAGGGCATTTTACATGACATTTGTGTCAGCCAGTGTCCGGGGAGTGTCCCCAGATTCGAAACCCTTTTTAAAAAAAATTTCCACAAATTTCACACCACACCAAGCCAAAACAAACCAGGGGGCACAGCGATAGCTGGATCTCTGCCAACAGCAGCCAAATATGACGGCGGCGGCTCGCTGGGCGGCGCCAGGGGCGCCACGGGTTCGTTGGCGCCAGGCCGCGGCCCCACGACCACGGGCGGCAATTGCTGCTGCGGCGGCGCGGCAGAACGTCGAGATCTGTATTTAGAGAAGGTGCAGTGAGGATTGAGTGACCAGGTGCAATTTCCAGACTCTGTAAAATGTCTATAACATCCTTATTGTCTCGAGGCATGCAAAAAACTGTAAAATGGCAAACATACGTTCGCCATTTTACATGACTGTTCACATTTTACAGGGTCTGAGACAGATCCAAATTGAACTTGAGGCGCAAGTAATGGGTCTGAGTAATGAGTAAGAGATGGAATTGCATTCGCTTGTAAATATTCGATATGTAAATATTAAGTAAATAATACGTAAAAATATACTCGAAAAGCACTCAATATTTGCTACCACAGATTCCAAGAACCTTACCCCTACTGTCAGGAATCCAATTCAAAATTACCCAAATAGGTTTATTTACCAAAACAGGTTAATAACCCTAACCCAAAATCCAACCTAGGTTCCCTTTCCCTGGCTTGCGCATTGACGGCGGCCTGGGCGGAGCCACTGCGCTGATTGGACGGCGGCGCGGCTGCAGCGGTGCCGTTTGAAGCGGCCGCAGCGGCGCGTCGCCGCCGCTGGTGCCGCGGGTGCTGAACACACAAAGCGACAAATTCTTCGACAAAGCGACCAATTTTTAAAATTTTAAAAAATCAGGGTGCTATAAAAATTTACTTTTGACCAATCATAGTGAAGCTGACTCAAAAGGCCCTACACACACACACACACACACTAGTTTTCACCGTGACTTCTGTGAAAACTGAAATGACGACATTCAGCCTACTCTTACTGTATGTTGTGTGTTTTAGTTTTCAAATTTCTCAATTTAAAATTTCATTAATTTTAATTCACATTAAAATTAAATAAAATCATTCGACCGTGTTGATTTATCTGCATTCGAAAAATATTCAGTTTTCCCAAGAAGTCACGGTGAAAACTAGTGTGTGTAGGCAGAAAGTGACAACTGATTTTATAAATTCAAATACCTGTCACTTACGAATTGACTTTCACCAAGTTCACTACGTTTATTAAGTTGAACTTCACGAGTTTACTTTCGAGTTGAATTAAATCGCTTTCTTTCACTTTTCCACTCGCCGAATTGACACCAATTCTCAACTATTTACACATTTTTCAATCTGACAAACTCAATTGACAAAAAGAAAACCCCCAACCCCCCAAAAAACTCACAATCAAAGTGGAGGGGTGTCTCAAAGTCTCATAAATGTTGTGCGCGGGCGGCTTATTAGGATTCGTACTGGGCGTGTGGACGGCGAAACATTTGATAAATAAAGCCAATAAAGCCAGCAAACCAACTATCGCTAGCACAACCGCCCACCAGTGGTCCTGGAAATTTTTATTTATTTTTATGATCTAGCAGATTGGCCCTATATATTTATACCAGTTGACGCTGCGTCAATTGGTGTTAGTTGTCAATTGAGCATTCCCTAAGTGATTTGAATAAATTTACAAACAATTCACATTAGACAGACTCACCTTCAATCACAAATTCAATTGACAACAAACGTCAGTTGACGCCAGGGGTCTCGTAGGGGGGGGGCTGGGGGGGGGGGGGGCTGCCCCCCCCCCCCAAATCGACCAGCTATCTATCTATCCCGGAGGCCGCTCAGCTATCTATCTATCCCGAGGCAAATTTTTTGGCTACTACCCCCAAAGACCCCCCCCCAAATCGCTCAGCTATCTATCTATCTGGAGTGGTTTTTGAAAAATTTTGCCCCAATTTTCGCTCAAAATCACTAATTTTCGCACCTTTTTATAATTTTTCACCTTCACAATCGTGCTTTTCGGCTATATACATGGTTATATACCGATTATTAGCCCTTTTTTACCTACTTTTAACCGATTATTAGCGATCTTTTCCCCTTTCTGCCTTCTTAACCTTGAAAAAGCCTATAATTATATTGTGCCCCCGCCAGCCCCCCCACCCAGCCCCCCAGAAAAATTTCCAGCTATCTATCCCTCCGGAGGAGCGATTTGCTATCTATCCAGCCCCCGCTAAGTCCAAAATCCTGGAGACCCTTGGTTGACGCCGCGTATTGGATTGAGAAACGATAGAAGTTTTTGAATATAGACATTCGGTACGAAAAAGGTGCTAAATGAATATTTTGAAGCCTTCAATTCTCGATATATTTATGTTTTCAGATAGGCTTCCGATCAATATCAAAAATACTCGATATCGACACAATATCCAGGTATTTTTGTGTCACATTCGACATTGCCCAAAATCTCCGATATCGAATTTAAATAGAAAAAATGCTAAAAATTAGCTACGATGCACCATTCCCAAGCACAAGAGGTGAAAGCAAATTCTATCTATTTATGTGCACTGTGGTTGACGGAATGGGGTTAATGTATTCAAAAATAATCCAGTTCGTGTGAACTCTTTCGTTGTTCTTCTAGGTATTTGAGTATTTTAGCTGGAGTAAAAATCAGTCAAAAATGCCAAGAAGCAGTATTTCAGCATAACTGATAAATTTTTCGGACCAAAATGATAAATAAATTTTTTTTTGCATTCCATCAACCACAACATACAAACATAAGTACGTATCAGTATCTGAGCACAAATTATATTTTATGCCAATATATTATTTTCTATTTTCTTATGTTATCTGTAAAAATTAAATATTTCTCTATCAATCTATACCACTCCATGTATAAATCTATGCATCAAAATCTATATCTATCAAAAAAAATTTTTTATGTCATCCGAAGCTTCTATTACTTAAAATGCTACTGAAAGCCCAAAGATATACTGATTTCGACAATTTTTCGCAATTCTGAGGAAACATTCTGAAGACAAGAGGACCAGGACCGTATTCTAAAGAAGCAAAATCTTCCAAGTGTGATATTTTTGACATTTCAAATATACAATACTGGCAATTAAAAAAATCTTCTCCGATGTCTTACAGTGTGCCAAATAGGGTTGGAAAAAAAACGTTTTTTTTTAACTCGATGTTTTTTTTTTAAAAAAAACGTTTTTTTTTAAAAGCTCCCAGATATGACCTAGTGTCAACATATATAGGTATATCAGACACTGGCAATACTCTGTGATGTTAAATATGACCATATAATGGCTGTGGAGCCATGGGATAGCATTATAAGTGGTGATTTGTGTCAAAAATATCCATTTTTCGTCGACATATCGTTCGTATATCGCCTTATAGTCGAATGTTCGTGACTTCAGGTAAAGTTTGGCACGGAATGGTGATCAAACAAGGTTATAAAAGGAGGTTGTTACTTTGGGAGTGAAGTTACACATTGTGGAGGTACATGGAAGCACATTACCTCAATATTATATATTACAGCAACATATGTCGGCTTATTCACCCATGGTAGCACATAGAAATGGATGTTTTGATACTAAAAATGCAACAAAACCAATGAAAACAACCACCAATGTCAATTTGTGTGTGAAATTGCGCGCTTGCGCGCAAAAATTTTGCAAAATACCTAGTGCTTAGTTCTAAAAATTTCAGCCGATGTTTTTTTTTAAAAAAAAACATTTCGGACGTCATGTTTTTTTTAAAAAAAAAACGTTTTTTTTTAAAAAAAAACGTTTAAAAAAAAACATCGGCCAACCCTAGTGCCAAACGTTGAAAAAATCACTTAAAAAATGTCCCACATTCTGAAAACAGATGTTCAAGTAAAATTGCCGCACCAGCTTTTTGAAGCCAAATCAAAAACGAATAAGTGCAAAGAAAATATAAGACAAGATAACGTTATTTTTTTTGGTGAATTTATATCGTTTATTTTCTCATTTGAGTGTAAAAAGCCTAGTTATAAACATTTCCGATTTGTATAGGGAACAATACTGCATCTGGTGCCAATCCCAAACCCTGTAAAATGTCATGTTATGCAAAATGTTTAAAGTGACATAAAATGCCCTGCAAAATGGCAAACTCGTTTAGACCTGATATTATACAGGACATTTTACAAAGTTAGGAACTGCCCCTGGTATCTCCATTTGTTTTGATTTCGAAGAATAAATTTCCCCATAACAGACTCCTTATTTATAAAGATAATCCTTAAATGTGAAAATAAAATTTTATGGTTTCAGAAAATTTTGCACCGGTGTTTGTGTTTTGCTCTTCTGAAACGTTCGGAAAAAAACACGAGCTACTTCTACTTATTTTCACGTGCAAAACATCACAAGAAAAACACAAAAACATCTCCCAAAATTTTTTTTTACAGTAACATACACGGCGTAACCTCAAACTGTGCGTCCAAAATTACTTATGTCTTGCTCGATAACCGCGGACAGGACACTATGTCCTCAGTTTCACAAAAAAGAAAAAGGTGAGTACAACCAACATGTTTTTCGTTCCTGAAATCATTTTTCTTTTTAGAAGAACGATTTGTATTTTATTAACGATAACGTCACAGTGGAGTTTTTCCTTCAGAGAAATGCATAGCTTGCGGTCCGCCGAGTATAGCTAGTCTTATTCGTATAACTATTACCGCAATTATTTTCACGAGTGATAATACCGCACTTTTAGTAATAAAAATAAAAAAAATAAAAAAATACAATAATAATACAATAGTAATAATAATAAACCGCATAATAAAAGTGACAATACCTGGGCCCATCCGAGAGCGGTGTCATAAGTTTCCGGATTCAAAAAGAAGTTTTTCAAACGCGACAAAGGCCCGTTGCTGTCCACGCTGCGGCATTTTCGATAAATGTCGCAATAACCGCGGTAATTGTCGCACGGAGCGCCGGGTCTGCGGAGAAAAAAAGTTATTTTTACGGTGTTTTTATTGAGTGCATACATATTCGATGCGGATAATCGACAAACCAGTTCCTTGTGGGATTTGGACGATATGATTTATTGATATCGATATCGATGATCGATATCTTTTCTGAACATCGATATCGATACACAAAAGAAAAAAATTGTCGAAATGCGAAATTCGATATGAAAATAGGCAATAAGCTAAAATAATGTGATTTTCTTTTCAAGCATAGAGGTAAAAAATCAGTGTTTTTACTGGGGGGAAAATAGCTCAAATCAAATATCTAACAGAGCGGTGTCTGTAATAAATATATAAAAATCACTGGTTAATGAGTTTGTTACCCCCTCAACCCCCCCCCCCCCCCCCTACCTCAACAAAATGCCCTCCGCATTTCTGCCGGCGGCGCCGGACATTTTGCGGCTGTTGAGGGCGAGGGCGTCGCCGGACCACAACAAGCCGTCGTCGGACCACTTCTGGTACCATCTGGACAGCTCGGGCAGGTCGAAACTGCTCATGCAGCCTGCACAGGGAAAAGACGGATTTTTTGTAGGTTTCAAATAGGGTTCAAACGGGATCCCGATCCCGGATCCCGTGAAATTCCGGGATTTAGCAGTCCTGATCCCGATCCCGAAACCCCAATCCCGATCCCGAAATCCAAAAATACCAATCCCGACCCCGATCCCGAAAAAATTCAAATCCCGATCCCGAGAATCTCCCAAGTCCGTGATCCCGATCCCGGAAAAAATAGTGAAAATTATATAAAGTGAAAAAATGACATTTTTGCGTGCAAAAATGTGAACGCAAACACCCAGCGTCCATTTTATGTCACTTTTCTGGCATCCAACAGTGTTTTGAGACCTTTATGAACAACTGTGAATGCCAGAACAGTAACCAAAATATTTATCCCTAGACCCCAATCCCGATCCCGTAAAAATGTCAATCCCGATCCCGATCCCGTGACCCCAATCCCGATCCCGAAATCTCAAAATACCAATCCCGATCCCGAAACCCCAATCCCGATCCCGATCCCGAAATCTCAAAAAGTGAATCCCGATCCCGATCCCGAAAAGTCAATCCCGTTTGAACCCTAGTTTCAAACGGGATCGACTTTGCGGGATTGGGATTGTTTTTTTGTATATTTTTTGGATCGAGTATGCGGTGCCGTGATTTTTTAATTTTCAGAATCGGGATTAAGGTCTCGGGATCGGAATTGACAAAGTTCTGACACGGGTTACACAGAAGAAAATCTAAAAACACATTGGCATGCCTGAGAAGTGATATTTGAAAGGTTTCCGTTCACCCTTCCGTGAATTCTGGGGATCAAAATTGCTGTCTCTGTATCGGTTCGTTGTTTGACTTATCAGGATCGGGATAAGAATTTTTGACAAAGTTCACAATCTTTCACAAAAAGGGTCTAAAACACACTTGGAAGCCATAGGAGTGTAATAGACGTTTCCGTTCACATTCTTAAATTTTAAAAAAATTTTATTTTTTACCCGCTAGAATAGACGTTTCCGTTCAATTTTAAAAAAAAACATGACGTCCGAAATGTTTTTTTTTTAAAAAAAACATCGGCCAAAAATATTTTTAGTACTAAGCACTAGGTATTTTGCAAAATTTTTGCGCGCAAGCGCGCAATTTCACACACAAATTGACATTGGTGGTTGTTTTCATTGGTTTTGTTGCATTTTTAGGCTCAAAACATCCATTTCTATGTGCTACCATGGGTGAATAAGCCGACATATGTTGCTGTAATATATAATATTGAGGTAATGTGCTTCCATGTACCTCCACAGTGTGTAACTTCACTCCCAAAGTAACAACCTCCTTTTATAACCTTGTTTGATCACCATTCCGTGCCAAACTTTACCTGAAGTCACGAACATTCGACTATAAGGCGATATACGAACGATATGTCGATGAAAAATGGATATTTTTGACACAAATCACCACTTATAATGCTATCCCATGGCTCCACAGCCATTATATGGTCATATTAAACATCACAGAGTATTGCCAGTGTCTGATATACCTATATATGTTGACACTAGGTCATATCTGGGAGCTTTTAAAAAAAAAACGTTTTTTTTATTTTAAAAAAACGTTTTTTTTTTAAAAAAACGTTTTTAAAAAAAAAACGTTTTTTTTTAATAAAAAAACATCGAGTTAAAAAAAACGTTTTTTTTCCAACCCTACGTACGTTTGCCTTTTTACCGGGCATTTTACACGACTTTTGACACTTTGCACGACATTTGACATTTTACAGGGTCTGGGTCTTTACCCCATGATCCACCCCCCCCCCCCCCACTGACGCGAGTGTTTCTTGCAGGCGAGCTCGCAGCGCTGCTCGGGGGTGCCCTCGGTGATGAAGCACTCGTCCAGGCCGACCAGGTGGCAGATGGACATGTTGCATACGCCGCCCTGGCAGATCTTGGTGTTCTCCTGGCACGGCTTGCCGTCAGACTTGGGCTCGGCCACCGGGCAGCTGGCCGCGAACCCCCGCGCAGTACTGGGGGGGGGGGTTGATTGAGTGAGGGACGATGTGGACATGCATGGAACATGGCTCGAACGCGACTCGAGTCGAGATTCGGGACAAAATTGCCAAGACAAATGGGCCCTTCACACATTATTTAATTGACAACGAATGTCAACTGGTTCCCATTCCAATTCAATGCCTTGCTCACGAGTAACACTGCCCATTATTGTAAATATAAGTCATGCCGGCCTTCAAACATTGCACATACAGCAATATATTTGAGGCTAGGGTTCAAACGATATATCGTATCGAATATCGGATATCGACCATTTTTTAATATCGAATATCGATATCGAAAATTTTGAAAAAATATCGAATATCGATATCGAAAATTTTGAAAAAATATCGAATATCGATATCGAATATCGACCATTTTTTCGATATATCGAACCTATATTGTGTCCCTAAAAAAAGTTATCATTTTCATTTTGAGATATTTATGATTGATCTGATGTGCTTGATCTGATCTGAGAATTGTATTAGATGAGTAAAAGTACTGTACTTATAATGTCATTTTTGTTGGAGTACTAAATTGGAAGCCAGAAAATGCTGATATTCTATTTTTTGCAACATGCCTTTAAGCAATCAGGTTATCAGTATGAACTGTAATATCTACAAATTGTTATTTGTCTGATACACATTGATTTATCATGTTTTGTTCTACATGTTCTACTTTTGAGTGATGTAAACCTTGTTAAAATCACTTGTACCATTCACATTTAACTAAAGAGATGATTAACCATGCGTGCAACCACATTAAAATACAATATGTCACTTGAAATATGCCTTGCTATACCAAAAGCAAATCGCAATATCGAATATCGAAAATATCGAAATATCGAATATCGACCAGTTTTTAATATCGAATATCGAATATCGATATCGAGGTTCCATATCGTATCGATATCGAATATCGAGTTTCAGAAAAAAATATCGAATATCGAATATCGATATCGAAAATTCATATCGTTTGAACCCTATTTGAGGCGTCCAATTCTAAAAGTCGACAAGTCCATAAATTTACCATAAGGCAGCGTCGTCGTCGCCGGGCACAAAAAAGTTCTCGCGTGCAAGAAGTCGACAAGTCCATTTCCCTCCCCGAAACAGTTTTGTTCTGACCGAATGGAATTTTATGGACACCCCATTTTTCACATATACGTTAAGAGAAGGGGCTAAAAATTTGACACTTTACTGTAAACATATGGAACTTAATGGAAAGCATGAGAGAGCCAAATTGGACACGTACCACGGCCTGGAATTGGGTCTGAAACTTAAAATGCGATTTACTCAAAGCGCATTTTAGGACTTGTCGACTTGTCGACCTTTATTTCAACACTACAGTTCATTTGCAACGTGATCCAACACATTTACATTTGAACGCCGTCCGTCGGGTGGTGGGAAGCTTTCAATTGGACCGGAACCAGCTAACATTTGGTGTCGTTGTCAACTTGTGCGCGGGTAGAACCATTTTACCCTCTACCAATTCAAATGGTTTTACAAAGTAACCCCAAAGTAATGCTCTGCTGTTTATCTCTAGATGAGCAATTTCTTAACCATCTATTTACAGGAACCATTGTGTAGGTTCAAATCTAAGATATAATATATATATCATATAATAGATATAATATACAGATATAATATATATATCATTTTTGAATTTTGATAAATTCAAGCACATATTCAAGTTTTTCCATTATCCAATTGGAATTGACAGCATAAAGAAGCACACCCGCGATCGGCTGTTCTACGTGCGTGCGTAGTGAAAAAATGGTGTCCCAGTGGGTGTCAAAGGTCCAGCAGCCCTCCACGCAAACGTTTGACAATTCGCGTCATTCTCTACTAGTGTGTGTAGGGCAGTTCCACCAGAACTACCAATTTCATCGACCAATCCCCAATCCCCCAAAAATCGACAAAACACTAGAAAGACCACCCCCCCCCCCCACTGCACCTGTCTATTGTTGCACTCGTCCTCCATGCTGCACATCTGCGAGGGGGACAAGTAGCCGCACGAGTTCGAATCGCAGCACGGGCCCTCGCTCGGAGAACAGCGCGCCGATGGCTTGCGTCTGAGATTGGGGGGGTGGGGGGTGGGGGGGGGGGTAAAGATTGAGTGTGGGTTTGGAAGGGTGCTGGGGGGATTGAGCGACTGGAGAAGTGACAATGAAAGTGTGAAGTGGTAAGTAAAGTGGAAAGTGGGCTTGTATGTGACGGTCAATTATTATACCTGTCACCTACAACATTTTCTGTGATTTGTCCAATTGCGGAATTGACACCACGATAATTTGATCAAAAAGAGGGTTGAGCTGTGGGACTAACCGAGAATTTCTCAGGGACTTGTCTAAGACTTTTTGAAGGAAGCAAGGGCGCAATATCGAAATAGAAGACTTCACAACGAAGAAGGTATGACTTTTGGTCGATATCTGATTTTTTCAAAAACCCAATTTTCCGAAACGTCGATAAATGATATGAAAAAAGCACAAAATACTCGATAATATCCCAAAAACCCCTCAACACCCCCAAAGACCCACCTACACCCCTGGGGCTGGGCGGCACCCCCCTGCGTCAAGGCGTCCACCTTGTGCGGGTAGCAGCACCGGTCGCCCATGCGCGCGCAGTCCTCCGCAGTGAAGCCGCAGTCGCACTGCTCCCCCGGCTCGACCAGGTTGTTGCCGCAGAACGCAGTCGTGCGCGCAGAGAAACAGTTCCGCTTGCCGCCGGACGGGCTGGGGGGGGGGGGTAGATTGAGGGCGCTTTGGCTCTACGCACACTAGTTGAGAAGGACATCAGGTGTCAACTGGTCAGGGGTCTCCAAAGCGGGGCCTGGGGGGTCACCTCCCCGCCAAAACCGCCCAGCTATATATATCCATCTATCCCGGAGGCCGCTCAACTGCCAATCTATCCCGGAGGCAAAATTTAGGGCTACTACCCCCTAAACGCCCACCTCTCCAAATCGCCCAGCTATCTACCTATCTGGAGCGATTTTTGAGAAACTATACCACAATTTTCACTCAAAATCGCAAATTTTTCATAACATTTGATAGATTTCCACCTCCAAAATCACTAGATCTTATTCCTATCTGCCTATTTTTAGTACCAAATGCTCTTGTATACCGATTTTGAGCTATTTTACACCTACTTTGAGCGATTTTCCTCTCTTTTCTTCCTTCTACACCCTGGAAAAGCTTTTACATTGAACCCCCGCAACCCCGAAAAATTTTTTCCAGCTATCTATCCAACCCCCCGGAGAGTCAAAATGTAGGAAACACCAGCAACTGGTTCACATCCCAATTAAAAGCTCACTGGCGAGTGACACTATGCATTATTGTATACAGTCAGGGGTCTCCAAGATTTTGGCTTTCGCGGGGGCCAGATAGCAAATCGCTCCTCCGGAGGGATAGATAGCTGAAAAATTTTTGGGGGGGGGGGGCTGGGGGGGGCTTGGGTGGGGGCTGGCGGGGGCAAAATATATAGGCTTTTTCAGTGCATAGAAGGCCGAAAGGGAAAAAAATCGCTAATAATCTGTTTAAAGTGGTCAAAAGTAGGTTTAAAATAGCTAAAAACAGGCATATAACCATGCATATAGCCGGAGAGCACAATTTTGAAGGTGAAAAAACTATAAAAAGATTGGCGATTTTGAGCGAAAATTGGAGCAAAATTTCTCAAAAACCACTCCAGATAGATAGATAGCTGAGCGATTTGGGGGGGGGGGGTCTTTGGGGGTAGTAGCCAAAAATTTTGCCTCGGGATAGATAGATAGCTGAGCGGCTTCCGGGATAGATAGATAGCTGGCGGATTTGGGGGGGGGGCAGCCCCCCCCCCCCCTAGGAGACCCCTGTATACAGTATACATATAAATATACTTCCCAAGCACGTAGCCAGGGGGGGGCCCCCCCTTCCGGGCCGGACCAAAAAATGTGCCACAAATGGCACATTCAGAAGACAATTTGGTCGTCATTTTGAAAAATGTTCGCGCGCAAAGGCGCATTTTCCCTTCACAACATATTTTTCTGGCTCACCAGTCTCCGCGGCCTCAAAGCCAGTGAAAATGGACTCAATTTATGTCCATATCGCTATATATGCCTGTAAAATACAGACGTATACTGCTGTTTTGGCGCCAATGCCTACGCCAGTGGCGCCATGGCTCCATTCCCCTACTACAGGGGTAAAATTTTAGGGGGGGGGACGCCCCCCCCCCGTTCGCCGGGCTCCGTATACAATCGCCCCCCCCCCGCTCAAAAATCCTGGCTACGTCCCTAATGCCAGCCTTGTGCATTGAACATACTGAAACTATCTTTTCAACACTACAGCTTAATTTGCAACATGATTCAAGCTTGAGTTGTTCATTGGCAAGCTTTGAATTGGGATGGGAACCAGTGGACATTTGGTGTTAGGGTTCAAACGATATATCGTATCGAATATCGAATATCGGATATCGACCATTTTTTAATATCAAATATCGAATATCGATATCGAAAATGTTGAAAAAATATCGAATATCGATATCGAAAATTTTGAAAAAATATCGAATATCGATATCGAATATCGACCATATTTTCGATATATCGAACCTGTATAATGTCCTTAGTTAAGTTATTATTTTTGTTTTGAGATATTTGTGATTAATTTGATTTGCTTATAGTATATAAGTTGATGAGTAAAAGTGAAGTATTTAATGTCATCTTTGTTGGAGTGCTTACTCCACATACCTACTGAACTACCTAGCTCAAATTTGAAGCCAGAAAATGCTGATATGCTGCTTTTTTTGCAACATGCCCTTAAACAATTGGGTTATAAGTATGAATTGTAATATCTACCAATTTTTGTTTGTCTGATACAATTTGATTTGTCATGTTTTTTCTTCGATTTTATCATTCTGACCATTGTAAACCTTGTTAAAATCAATTGTACTTTTCAGTAAAGAGATAATCAACCATGTTTGCAACCATATGAAGATACAATATGCTGCTTGAAATATGCCTTGCTATACCAAAAGCTAAATATCGAATATCGAAAATATCGAAATATCGATATCGAATATCGACCATTTTTTAGTATCGAATATCGAATATCGATATCGAGGGTCCATATCGTATCAAATATCGATATCGAAAATTTTGAAAAAATATCGAATATCGATATCGAAAATTTTGAAAAAATATCAAATATCGAATATCGATATCGAAAAGTGATATCGTTTGAACCCTATTTGGTGTCCTTGTCAACTAGTGTGTTTAGGGCTATTTTCTCCCTTTTAACTTTCTACCGATTTGAAAAAGCCTAACAAAACGAAACTAACCCACAAGTTAACAAATATAAAAAACATTCTTCATTCAAATGACGTCGTTCCAGTGTTACTCTTATCTAAGAAAGTTTTATATAGCGTTCCGTGATGGGAATTTTGTCGACGAAAAAATATAAAAAACGAAGGGCCTCCGGGCTTCAGGGCTAATAAACACTTTGAAAAAAATTTAAAATGAAAAAACCCACCTATGCAAGTGTTTCTGTGGATCCACCGGGACCTCAGCCAGTACAGCGTACAGCACGGAGCTGATATTATTTTTGGAGCAATGTGAAAATTCCGCGTTGTTCCTCTTGTCGCCGCTGGTGGCCGACGCGTACATGATGTAGTTGCCGTCGGGCAGGCCGGGCTGGCACTGCCGCGGGTAGTCGTGCTGCGAGTGCCAACAGTGGATTGTGACAGTGCTGATGGCGCCACACACACACTGGATCAAGGGTATCCAGGGGGGGGGCGGGGGGGCTGCAGCCCCCCCCTTCCCGGGGTGAGACCTAAAAAGTCCCGGAAAATGCAACTTTTCCTGTATATTTTTCGATGTTGCTTAAAATTTTTGCGCGCAAGCGCGCAATTCCTTACCCATGCATCGTTTTTTCAGCGGATCGGCACCTGTAAACCAAAATCTCTGGAAATGAACACAATTTTGCGAATTTCGCTGTATATGTATGCATATTTACATACATATAAAGCGGTTCCTGGCGCTGGCGCCAACGCCATTAGCGCCATGGCGTGGCGCCTTTGTATGGCGCTAGCGCCAAAACGCCTTTCTGTCCCTATATAGGGTAAAATTTTAGGGGGGGGGGGGGGCTGAGCCCCCCCCGGCCCCTGTAAACAAGCAGCCCCCCCGCTCAAAAATCCTGGATACGTCCCTGCACTGGATGGCAACTGTTTCGGTGTCAACACGATTTTAGTTCAGTGTAGGTCGCAGGACAACTTTCCCGTGCGCGTGCGCAAAGTTGAAAAGGGATGTATATTGCCGTGTGCATTTGAACATGGTTTTGCAGCCCGTAAATTAAAAATTAATGAAAATCCAGATGTCCAACTGGTCCAACAGTTTTTCATAAATTGAAAATTGTCCTTCGACCTAAATTAAACTAAAATCGAGTTGACACTGAAACAGTTGACATCCAGTGTGTGGTGCCAATGCGAGTGCAGATGGATTTTTGCGATTTTGTTGTAGAAAAAGGGCTATATAAACGAGTTACAAATATGGTTAAATAGTTACAAATCGGTTTTTAAGCTTCCCTTGAGTCAGTTTAGAGTAGAATTTTTCCTAGAAATTGCATCTGATGGGATATCGCGAAAGAGCAAGGTAATCAACCACACCCACCCAAACAAAAACCCATTCAAAACTAACAGGAGACCCAAAATTGTGCCCAATCTCATGTGCCAGCGTCAACTGGGACACCCTGGCGGGTACCCGGTGGCCGTAATTGACCAAAGTGATTATGCCAGTGTTAAGCGAGCGCCACACCCAGCCCCGACGCTCATTGTACCGCTGGTAGACCTGCGGGGGTAGTTGATTGAATTTCAGTTGTGAGCTAGTCTGTGTGGAGCCACTCCCATCATACAAAAATAGCCCTATACGCACTGATTGACAATGGCACCAAATGTCAACTGGTTCCCATCCCAATTCAAAGCTTGCTGACGAGTAAAATACGCAGATACACATTATTATGCTTCACGTCCGCCTCGTACATTGTACATACCGCAATATTTTTTCAACACTACACGTCATTCGTCGACCTCGTCAGAAAGCTTCGAATTGGGATCGGAACCAGTTGACATTTGGTGTCGTTGTCAACTAGTGTGTAGGACAAGACAATTTGACACCAATCGAAAATAAACCCCTAAGACTCCGCCCACAGACCTGACATATTCCCCCGGCAGTATTAGGCTGGGGGCTGGCTACCCAGGCGAGACCTAGCGTGCCGCCCATAAAGTCCCTGTAAGTAAGCGCGTAGGCGAGACAAAAGGCCGAGTGATTTGACACTGAGTTCAAATTGAGATAGCTGGAAACGTCCACGTTGGCGTCGCAGAACGGATTGTCGGAGCCCGGTTTGGGCGTGCCGTTTTCGTTGCACGAGGACGAGTTGAAAATCTGCGGATTTTAGTAAAAAGTATTGAAATGTATTTACGTTTACTCGATGATTACGGATACTTGAGTAATGCGTAAATACGTTTACGTTTCCTCGCGAAAAAATACCGGTACTCACTTACTCACGTAAAATTTACTTTTAAGAAGGGTTGAGTAAAAGAAAAATACTTTACTTTTAAGAAAGTTCAGTACTTTTAACAACTCTGTGAATAAAAATTCATTCTAAAATAGACAAATCACAAAAATAAATCTAACCGTAGTTCGCTGTACAACAAAATTGACACCGGTCACTCCACCGAAACTCGTACTTTCATATATTCTGTTTACGGCTTTGACGTGACTGAAGAAAAGCGCCAGAATTTCTTCACGTGTCCTGGAAAATTCATTAGATAAAAAAATTTCAAAAGCAAATTTAATTTAATGCACATTGATGATTTATGTAACTAGTTTTTCTGGTGATTATTGGAAAATAAAACATTATTTGCTGTAAATAAGGCTCGAAAATTGTTTGTTATAATAAAACATTCTTAAAATGGTGAGTATCGACAATTTCAAATAATGTGGTAATATAGGTTTGTCGAACAAACGGTATTTTCCATTTACATATCCTTCTTTGAACTCAATAAAAACTGCTGTGGACACACTAATATTCTGAAAACATCTAAAAACAACCCAAAAAACAAACAACATTCCCAACCAAAACCAAACAACTCAAAAACAAACCTCTGATCAGTCTTCAACCCCTCATTCTTATAAATCTCCTCATACAATTTGTGATCAGCCTGCAAATACAGGGAACAAGTCCTGGCGTCATACAATCTTTTTCCATTGACGTCTTCCAATTTTGGGCGAGTGCCAGACTGGAGAGGCGCGAAAGTTTCTAAGCCGCGGCGGTAACGCGCTAAAGCTGGTTCGGATGAATCCAGGTGGCTGGGGAGGCTGTGAAGGGGGGTTTGGGGGGTTGGGGGGTTAAAGGGTTTTTTTTTCGTTCAAGTTGCAAGCTAAATGTATTGCTGCTTGGCCAGGGGTCTCTTACCCCCCAAATCGCTTAGCTATTTGTTTATGTGGAGCAAATTTTGAGCGATTTTTTCCCAAATTTTCATTCAAGAAATCTACCTGGAAAAAGCCTACATATTGAGCCAGGGGTTCAGTATGGGGGTTACCTTGTTTCCTTACTTCCACATAAATACCGATCCGTCAGCATATCGATTATAGATCCTTTTTACCAACCCCGATTTGACAAGCACAAATAACTTCCATTGATTCGTATTGAGCTTTTTATTCACTATTATTATCACTTTTTATAATTTTTTTATTTTGTTGACCCCTCCCCGTGATATTCATAACAGCCTGTAAAATACTATCTAAAATGAGCTTTGGCTACAAAAAACGACGCCTCACCAACCCCAGCAAGCTTTGCGCCTCATCTGAAGCACCATCGGGAACAGAAATCTGTCCAACACGTTCACCTCCGGTCTGGTCATTTTCATCCACGGCCGAATGTTCTACATCGCTCATATAACGTTCTAATTTTTGCGTCAGTCCGCAGTGAGCGAATCCGCCAAAACTGTCGCCATTATTTTCCACGGATGAATCGGGAAAATCATTTGAATTTACCTCATTTTCACTCACTTTTTGAGCGTCCCTTTTTGTGCGCGAGATTTCGGGACTTTGATTATCTTTTTGATTGAATTTGGAATAGTCGATTGCGTTGTCTGGCGAGTGGATGGGAAATTTGGGTTTTTAAATTTATTGAATTTGAATAAAATTTAGAGTTCAAACGAGATTGGCTTTTCTGGACTAAAACCTAAAAAAATTTAAAACCAATCCCGATCCCCCAAACTGAAAATCCCGAAATTTGAGAATCCCAATCCCGAAGTCAATCCCGTTGGAGGGCCCATAAAATCGGAAAAACAGTTTTTTAAGATGCCAACCTTCATAAATTATGGAATGATAATCATCGGGCACATGGCCCAAATACTTGAGCACGCGTTCAACGTGATATAATCTGCCATCACCGGTGAAAATGTGTCCATCAAAAACATTGTCGATAACACTACCGTAGACGTGCGATTCGCGATCGCCTGGAACAGTGCCAAAAACATTTTGGTGAAAAATAATATCTCAAATTTGTGCTGAAAACATACACCTTTAAAAAGTCGGAGACAATATCCAACATAGGAACAAATAGCCCAGGGGTATCTTGAATTTTGACCCTCCGAGTGGTTGGATAGATAGCAAATCGCTCCTCCGGAGGGATAGATAGCTGAAAAATTTTCTGGGGGGGTTGGGGGGGGTTTGGGGGGGGGTTGTGGTGGTTCGATATATAGGCTTTTTCGGGGCATAGAAGGAAAGGGAGAAAAATCGCTAAAAGTAGGTGTAAAATAGCTCAAAATGGGTATACAAGAGCATATAGTACTTAAAATAGCTGAAAATAGGCAGTTAGACGCATGAACCAGTTATTTTGGAGGTGAAAATCTATATATATAGGTATGAAAAATAGCGATTTTGAGCGAAAATTGGGGTAAAGTTTCTGAAAAATCGCTCCAGATAGGTAGATAGCTGAGCGATTTGGGGGGGGGGGGTTTAGGGGGTAGTAGCCCAAAATTTTGCCTCCGGGATAGATAGATAGCTGAGCGGCCTCCGGGATAGATAGATAGCTGGGCGGTTTGGGGGGGGGGGTAACCCCCCCCCCAACCCCCCCATTCGAGACCCCTGAAATAGCCCCATGCACACTAGTTTGGAAATTTAAAAATTGGGAAACAAAAAAAATCAAATTTGGACGCATTCGAATTTACCGCAGTGAGATATCCGTCAACTACTGTTAACGAAGACTAAATTATTCATTCTGGTAAAATCAAGTATGTTGAACAGATTATAAGTTTAGGAAATCTCAACCCAAACTAGTGCGTGCGTCCAAAAAATACTCTGTACTCGATATAAAAATAAATTGTCTCAAACCTACTGAACACTATTTTACAGCAGTAAAATTTTCAATATGAATAAATTACCCAAAAAAATCAAATTAAATAAATTAAATGTCATCCAACTTACCAATAACTCTGCCCTCATACAAAATATCAGAATATGGTCGTTGGTTCTTTACAGGGGCGCCGTCGGCTACTAAAACGTGGTCGGGAGAAAAAACTGTGTCGCCCGCTGGCCATAATTCCACGCGAATATATCTGCGTTTTAAGTTTCCGAATTTTAAATGAGTAAAATCTGAAGAATTTTTCCCCGATTCCATTTAAATATATTTTGAGAGTGGTAAGTTTCAATATTTATAATGCATTTAGATTTAGACGGTGAATTATAAACTTTTTATGACTTGTGACAAGTCTTGTAAATGAATATAAGTACTTTTTTCATTTTAGAAGCGCAATAAACCTTCACATTTGCGCATACAAAATCAGAACTGCTCAAAAAATCGACTCCCATGGATATCATATCACAAAACTTGGACAAGTGCCAAACCCCCTCACCTCTCAGGCTCTGAATCGGGCACTTCAAAATCAAATCTCAATGAATATTCCTTTGATCCAGCCGCCCGTCTCTTCCTGCCGCCGCCAGCGTCATAACTCAACTTTTTAAAACTTTTGATAAACCGACTGTGATCGGCGGCACAAAAAGTTATCGGCGGCACGAAAAGTTGCAGCGCGACAGCGACAAATAGCGGCGACACATGGCGCATTTTACGGGCGGCATGCGGGTGAGATGTTAATTAGGACCCGAATTCTTTTAATTAGAGCGTGCCGCCGCGGTAATCTGCAGGAAAACGAAAAGTTGGTATTAAGAACCACGAAAAAAGCTGGAAACTGTCTGACGGTTTTTGGATGCAGAAATGACTATTTTTTACAAAACCTCAATTTTTGGTAGTATCAAAAAACTTTCTACGTAAAATATAGATTATTCACTCGGTGGTGAGTCAATCTGAAACGACCCCGTGACCTTCTCAGCCATCAAAAAAAACAACAGTAATACTGAACGATTAACGGGAAGTATTGGAGTTGTTCGGTGCAAAATTATTAGATTACGGTATGTTAAAAAGAAATTAGTCACGTCTGTAAAAGATAGAGCGGTTTGGAGGAATCAAATTTGAAAATTGCATTGTGTTGTCGTTTGCAGACAAAAATTACATAGATATGGCTCTTTTAGAATTTCCACGATTTGTTTTGCAAATCCGATCTCAGGAACAAAAGCCGGCGGAAACGACTGAAGTCTTAACCGCTTTTTTTTTCATTTTTGCGAAATTTTTATCTGTGATGTACAATGTTTATTGACCCGGTTCAAATTTGAGATAAAAATATTGCAAACAATCATTAGACTATCCGTTTTTAGCATTTACGACTTTACAGACACATTTAACAATGCATGTAGGTAGTCAAAAACAACAAGAGTTGAGTTTCACAGAAACTTCTAGCGATGTCAAGAAAAATTGTAAGGGAATGATTTTATACGTTAAACGTTTCTTTTTAACAGAAACTTGAAACAAGCCACTGTTTATCGGGTGTGAATAAAGTCTTCGCAAACGTTTTGAGGGATTTTCTCGCAAATTCCATAAATTTATTTACGCATTTTGCATTTTTATCGAATAATTTTTCCTAATGTTATACGCGTCGGTGAATCATTTTGCAAACAAAAAAATATTTGGATACAGCAGCTTACTCACACTTTGAAAATTAAACCTGACGGTTACAGATATTTGGAGATTTGGAGACGACATAAAAAGTTTGATTTTCGAAGAATCCAGACAATATGCCCGTTAGTCCACTTTTATACCTGTTATTTTATTAGCCCTTTTTGGTTGAGGAAGGGGGTCTTCCCGAAAATTAGGGTGCGTTATGAAACATGTTTCGAATTTGATTTCGAATATGATTGTCCGAAAATTTGAAGACAAATTCTATCACGAAAATATTTTGATATCGAAAAAGCGAAAAGTGATATCCTTCCGGCTAAACCTGACCATGCGAAAAAAATTTTGAAGCCTCAATTTGAAGGTACGGCGTACAATTGAATTTGGACCCATGTACGATTTAAACATCCACACCTAACCCATCAAACACACAGGCTTATCATTCATCATACACCGATGCGAAGCAACAAGTCAGCAATATGGCATTGTTGCCGCTGCGCACAAACTTCAAAGGACCCGCGCCGAAAACAACTGATAGCGACATTATTGATGAGACGTTTTATTATTTCAAGGCGAATATATTTTTCAGGGAGTATGAAGTGAAGGTTTGTTTTTTCAAAGTAAACTTCAGTGTAACCAGGGGGTGGGGGGGGGGCAGCCCCAACGCCAATGGCGCCATGGCGTGGCTCCTACGAATGGCGCTGGCGCCAAGGCGCTTTTCATTTACCACAAGGGTCAAATTTTAGGGGAGCTCCGTATCCGCCCCCGCTCAAAAATCCTGGCTACGTCTAGGGTTCAAACGGGATCTCGATCCCGATCCAGGATCCCGTGAAATTCCGGGATTTACCAGTCCCGATCCCGATCCCGAAACCCCAATCCCGATCCCGATCCCGAAATCCAAAAATACCAATCCCGATCCCGATCCCGAAAATTTTCAAATCCCGATCCCGATAAACTCCCAAGTCCGGGATCCCGATCCCGGAAAAATTAGTGGAAATTGTAAAACGTGAAATAATGACGTTTTTGCATGCAAAAAAGTGGATGCAAACCCCCAGTGTTAATTTTATGCCACTTTTCTGGCATCCAACAGTGTTTTGAGACCTTTATGAACAACTGTGAATGCCAGAACAGAAATCGTTATCCCTAGAACCCAATCCCGATCCCGGAAAAATGCCAATCCCAATCCCGATCCCGTGACCCCAATCCCGGCCAATCCCGATCCCGATCCCGAAACCCCAATCCCGATCCCGATCCCGAAATTTCAAAAAGTGAATCCCGATCCCGATCCCGAAAAGTCAATCCCGTTTGAACCCTAGCTACGTCCATGGCTGTTTTGATGGTATTTTGTTGCCTTTTCGGAAAAGTGGTTGATATGGTGGTCTTCAAGATTTGGACTAATCTTTGGTTTGAAATAGATAGTTGATAGATGGTTTATGCCATCCACCATGGGTGGCAGAACTTGCCGTAACTTATCGCAAAATCAGAAAATTTACCCGTACCGTTTACCGCTAGTTTCGAAAGTTACCGATGGTGTATTACCGAGAGTTTGTATAATACTGAATTATAATTAACTTTATTTCATTATTTTACACATGCGTGTGTGACGTTTAGGTGGCTATGGTTTGATACGCGCACCTCGATAATACAGCAGTACTGCCAAAAACTGTCTTAGGTTCAACATAGGCTCTCTCACTACCCTCTGAATTCAGGCCATTTCTTGGCTCAGTGCCAAAACTCCGCCCACTTTTCCACCCAGGGTCCAGCCGACCGCACGCTGATCTACTGCACTCTATACACGATCGAGTGCCTGCGCAAGTTGCAAAAGTGCGCCGACCGGACGGTGGGCTTCAAGGAGTTGACCACGTTGGCGCTGTCGGCCGCGCTGCCCATCCCCGGCGAGGCGGGCTTCCCGCTCAACGCCATGTTTAGAGCGCCCGCTACTAGGTGGCGGTTGTTTTGCCTTTGTTGTTGTTGTTGTTGTTGTTTTTTTTTGGGGGGGGGAAGAAGGGTGATTTCGGGTTGGGAAAGTTGAAACAACCGTCCTGAATTTCGAAATTGACAAGTAAACACCACCAACCCTCCTCCCCCGCCAAAACCAGACAAGGCCTCTACCTCTGGCCAGGGGTCTCCAGGATTTTGAGCAGAGGTCTCGAATGGGGGGGGTCTCCAAACCGCCCAGCCAAGGACGTAGCCAGGGGGGCCGCCACCCCCCTTCCTGGGCCACACCAAAAAATGTGCCAGAAATGGCACTTCCAGAAGACGATTTTGTCAACAGTTTGAAAAAAATTTGCACGCAAGCGCGCATTTTTCGTTCGCAACGTAAATTTTCGGCTGATTGGTCTCCGCGGCCTCAAAGCCAGTGAGAATGTACCGAATTCCTCTCCATGTCGCTCTATATGCCGGTGTTTTGGCACCAATGCCAACGCCAGTGGCGCCATGGCGTGGCGCCAATGTATGGCGCCAGCGCCATGGCGCCATTCCCCTACTACAGGGTAAAATTTTGGGGGGGGGGGCGCCGCCCCCCCCGTTGGCCGGGCTCCGTATACAATCCGCCCCCCCCGTTCAAAAATCCTGGCTACGTCCCTGCACCCAGCTATCTACGTATCTGGAGCAATTTTTGAGAAACTATAATTTTCGCACAAAATCGCTTTTTTCATACCTTTTTATAGATTTTCACCTCCAAAATTACGAGTTTTTGTTCCTATTTACCTATTTTCAGCTATTGTTAGTACTATATGCTCTTGTATACCCATTTTGAGCAATTTTACACCTACTTTTAGCGATTTTTCTCCTTTTTCTTCCTTCTACTCCCTGAAATAACCTATATATTGAACCACCACACCCGCCCCCCCAACAAATTTTTTTTCAGCTATCTATCCAACCACTCGGAGGGATACGTAAATTGTTGTAAAAATCTGGTTTCTGGGGGCGAGTTCGGGGGGGGGGGTCAATATCTAGGTATTCTCGTAAACGTACACGGCAGAAAGGGGAAAATAGTTGGAAATATGGGAAATTTAGCTAAAAAAGTTCGAATCTCATAAATAGGTAAAAATAGCTGAAAATGGCCAATAAGGCACGTGAGCACATAAACGCTTTCGAAGGTGACGGTGGGCAAAAAGTATCAAAATTAACGATTTTGAGCAAGCACCCGGGTAAATAAAATCGTTCCGGGTAGCTAAATAGTTGGCGATTGTGGGAGGTTTACCCCCCAAACTCCGCCCCCTTGAACTCAGGGAGGACGAGGAGATGATGCGCGCCTATTTGCTGCAGCTGCGACAGGAAATCGGCGCACGCGTTTTGGACAAAGTGTATTTGCCTAACCAGGCAAAACCTAATAAAGTTGGTTTCGTGGTATTGTTCAAAAACCTTCCTGAAACCCGATCAAAGTTTCAAATTTCCTATCGCACTTTTCAGTGGTGGCTCTGCCTCGCTAAACGACGTTTCATTGGCAAAAGTCTGCTGCCGCTCGGAGCCTCCGTATAATCCCGAAAATGACCCGTCTATGATTTGCTTGCATTTTTATTGCCTTCAACATTGATGCCGGTTTTAACAGCTTTTTGTAATTTTTGGCCCCACGCACACTAATTGACATCGATACCAAATGTCAACTAGGGTGTCAAATTTCCGTTTTCCGTTTTTGTAATTTTTGGCCCCACGCACACTAATTGACATCGATACCAAATGTCAACTAGGGTGTCAAATTTCCGTTTTCCGTTTCCGTTTTCCGCAGGCAAATTTTTTCCGTTTTCCGTTCCGTTTTCCAGCTGCTGAAATTTTTTTCCGTTTTCCGTTCCGTTTTCCGGCTACTAAATTTTCCGTTTCCATTTTTCCGGCTCATTTTCCGTTTTCCGGCCAAATTTTTAGTTTTTCCGCCTTTTTTCCGTTTTCCGGCTCAATTTCCAATTTTTCTGCCTTTTTTTCATTTTCTGCCTCAATTTTCTGTTTTTCCACCTCATTTTACCATTGTCTGGCTCAACTTTCTGTTTTCTGTTACAGCCAAACTGGTAAACATTCATGCAGATTGTCAATTATGTGATTTTTTTCTGTTTCCAGCAAAATTTACGCAAATTTCTCCCACTTGCAGCAAAATTTCAGCAAATTTTTGTCATTTCCGCGCAAATTTCATTTTTCCGTTTCCGTTTTTCCGGCCCCTATTTCCGTTTTCCGGCCGCTGAAATTTTTTTTCCGTTTCCGTTTTCCGCCTAGTGCAAATTTTTTTCCGTTTTCCGTTCCGTTTTCCGGCCGCTGAAATTATTTTTCCGTTTCCGTTTTCCGTAAAAAAATTTTTTTTGACACCCTCATGTCAACTAGTTCCGATGCCAATTCCAAGCTTGCATTTCAATGTCATTCGTTGGCTTGTCAGCAAAGTTTGAATTGGGATCGGAACCAGTTGACATTTAGTGTCGATGTCAACTAGTGTGTGTGGGGCCATCCAGGGGTCTCCAAAGCGAGAATGGCGTATTACACACTTGAAACCAGCTAAATTCAGATTTTGGAGACCCCAATAACGTTTTTCACTGTGCAAAGTGTAGTGGAAACGTATTAAAAAAAACATTTTAAATTGTAATGATGAGTAAAACTTGGCTTTTAACTTTCCTGCTTATCATTCCACCCATATTTCACTCCTCACTTCTAAAAATGTTTTTTTTTATACTTCCCCACTTGCGGAATTGGCACCTTATCTGCAAAAAGTAGCAAAAAGCTGAATTTTTTCCGTTGTCGGCCGAAATCACTTGACACTTTTTGTACATGGCTTTACATTTTTCATTGTTGAGTAATAGATAATAAAGCGTGACGCAACAGTCAATTTTGCAACTTTATAAAAGAAGGGTGAAATCAATGGAAAAATGATTGCGAAAACATAGGTTAGCCTAAACAAGAATTTCAATAGGAATGATTTAAAGCATGCAAAAATGAGCAGCTATTGGTGTAATTTTTTACATTTTCTTCAATTAAAGTGCTCAAATTCACACATTTCGATGCGATTTCGTAAAATTGTTTTCAATGATTTGATTTGAATATTGGGCAATACGGGTAGACCGGATAAACTTCGTTCGGGAAAAATCTTTTTTTTAACAAAATTGACAAACACTCCATCCTATACATTTAATAATCGCCAAATTTAAAATTATTATTCGACCATAAGTTATTGACCTTAATTACAGTTTTGCACTCTGGGCTGAATTAAAAATGCAACGATATGAGCTTGGAAAAAAAATAACGTAAAAAGCTTTTTTGACAATGATCGGAAGGCACACTAGAGAATACACCGAGCCTTTGAAACGTTCAAAATACAAAAACATTATCAATCACAAAACTTTTTGTTACCATATCAGTGACTTCGGTTAGCAGGAGATAATATGGACTAGTGCACCTCAATAAAAAATCAAGAAAAATAGCTGATTGTACAGGAATAATGAAACGTGGGTCTAGTTTCAGCTTGAAAAAATGCAAGTTAAGTGACCTATTGGCATCTAATTCATCTGAAAACAGTCCAGTGAACATCAAAATCACAATGGAATGTTGGCACTGATCCAAAGATCCAAGCTGGAAAAAGGCCCCGCCCTGAGGGCATGAATACTGAATAAATATCCCGCTTTTTGTACCAAACTACATCTTTCATGAACACAGTAAGTACATGAATATTTACGTCAATAGTAGTAGATCTACAGTATTTCATCGAAATAGCCCCCGGGGTTTGTTTACCTCGTCAGCAAAATTTTGAGGGGGGTTATTCGACGTGGGGGTTATTTTTCCTCAGGTCGCTCCGACGCGGGGTATTTATTTCGAGGAAATACTATATACACGTTGGAACATTGAAATTCGGACAAAGGCCACGTGAAAAAATAGTGTGACCTGAAAAACAAAGCCGAGCTATTTGCCTCATCCATTCGCGTCCGTCCGAACTTCAATGACCCAGCGCGCATCACACCACGTCCGAACGGCTGATGTGCAAAATTCACGCACATATGTATACCTGACCACTTCCGGGTGGTTCATACATCCTTGCGTATGTGAAAGACACTCGTCGCCCGACCTTGACGACTGCGGTTTGGGCGGCGCGGCGGCAACAATTCTGACGGACTGCGAAATGCAGTCAGGCCGCGCAGAAGTTGAACGCTACGGCGCGCCCGCCGCCAGCTAGCTGCAATTTTATGGGGAAATTTTTTTGTGTTGTTAGTGCAATATGCATAATTTATTTCAAATTGAATTTTGTGGCTACACAAACCAGTTTGAAAATTACACAAACGAATCTCAGATAACGGGTATGCGTTAATGGTTGGCGGCGGCAAATCACTGACGCCTGTAAAGCGATTTATCCCCGCCGAGTAAAACGCGTTAAAACCAATGTTTCGGTTGACGGCTGATCAAGTGTCAACTATTGTTGATGCCGAAAGTGGAAATTATAATTTGAAAGTGAAGTTTTAGGTGACAAGTCACGCGATCAGTCAACTGATAACTGCCAAGAGGTTTCGGTTAAAAATTCAGTTGCCACTTTAGCTATCAGCGTGAATACTCGTCGCTAGGGTTCAAACGGGATCCCGATCCCGATCCCGTGACTCCAATCCCGGCCAATACCGATCCCGAAATCTCAAAAAACCAATCCCGATCCCGAAAAGTCAATCCCGTTTGAACCCTACTCGTCGCCCGTCAACTCGCCCAATTGTCAACTGGCGCGAGTAAACTTGCAAACTCACATCGGCAGCGGGGCGGGCCGCGGACACGGCAAAAGCCCCTGAAGCGGCCGCCATGTTGACCGGGGTGCGGGGGGAAGCCAGAGGGAGGGCAAAATCGTCTGAACTCAAATGAGTGCCGTATAGCTGCGATGGGGGGTATTCAGGTTGAGTTAGGTCATTATCATTATTCCCTATTTTTACTTTTACCGTGAGTGAAATAATTGTTCCCAGAAAAACGTAAAAGTGAGTAGGTATTTTAGAAAAGTTTTTCCCAATGTTCACTTTCAGTTACGGTAAATCCAGAATTTTTATATTTTTTGCCCACTTTAAGCGATTTACAAAATACTCGGGCACTTTCAAAAAGTATCAATGAAAGTAATTACAGGTACATTTTTCAGAGGAAACGTAAACATATTTACTCAGTACTCAAGTATCCGTATTCTTTGAGTAAACGTAAATACGTTTGAACAACTACTTGAACCACACAGAACTTTAACCCCCCCCCCAAAAAAAAACAATAGAAGAAAAAAGCGCACCTGGGGCTCGCTAGCGGACCGCCTCAACTTGGGCAAGGTGGTCGCCAGCGCGTCCAACTCGTGCGCCGTAGTTTTGAAGTTGGGCCGCGCCGACGGATTAAATTCTGTCGCGCGTTTCATCAATTGCGTCAGAGATTCGGGGCAGTCTTTTCTGGTCCGGGAACAGTCCAATTTTAGGTAGCCGCGGCCGACCATGTACAGGATTTGGTCGCGAGCGAAACTGGGGGGTTATTTGGGGGGGGGGGGTTATTGGCGATTTTGATGGTTTGGTGTGGTTTGTGGAGTGTATGAATTGGGGTCCAAATGGTTTCACAGTCCTGGTAAATGCTTCAGCAAATTTCCGGGACTGGGGTGGAACTAATCCCGTTTTAACATCAATAAATAAGTTTCAATAATTGAGACGTAAGTTTCCTTCACCGTTTTTTACTACCGGAATTTTTCATTAAAATGTCACTCACGCCAATTTCCTCTCATCGTGTGGATCCCTATAAGGCAGTTCGCCGGTGATCAGCTCGAAGAGAACCACGCCGAACGAGTACACGTCGGACATTTGTGAGTAGGGCGTGGGGCCCCGCATGCGGCACACCTGGCGATGGAAAAAGGGATGAGTTAATAACATCAATGTGTTTTTCTAAATATTGATTAGATTTCCGACATTTTTTTCAGCGCCTTTTAAAAAAACGCAAGCATCAAAACCGAAAGGCGGACGAATTTTAAACAAGTTTATATTAAACGCGAAAATTATCTTTCCATTTATTTTTGGGTTTTCAGATATATTTTACGAACATTTTGCGCGAAACCGCGCAATTTCGCAAAGAAATTGACATTGGTGGTTTCTTCATTGATTTTGTGACATTTTTAGTGTACATATGCTTAATTAGGGTTCATACCCAATTTCTTCTAATAGAACGGCACCTCCAATATAACAACAGATAAAAAAAGTTGGCATAAAAACAGAACGGCGCTCTTCTATTAGAAGAAATACGGTAGCAGCACTCGAATCCCCCACAAACCTCTGGCGCCATCCACAAAATGCTGCCAGTGGGCTGTTGCGATTGCACTGGCGCCCAGCGAGTTTTCACCGTCGCCAGACCGAAATCGCCGATTTTCACTGTCCAATCTTCCATCAAAAAGATGTTGTTCGATTTTAGATCTCGATGGATAATGTTTTTCGAGTGTAGATACCTGCGATGTGGGGAATTTGTGTCGGGGGCGTTTTTTCAAAGGTGGGAATGAAATTAATTATGAGAAATGATGCCTTAGTTTGTGGGGTTGATTAAAACGGTTTAGAACTGTTATTTCCGTTTTCTCACAGCCAAAAGCTCAAAGCACTTCAAACACGTCAAAAAAAGTGTAAATTCAAGTGCCAAATGTAGAGTTAAATGTTTATCAAAACAAAAAAGTATTTTCTTATTTAACTTTGCATGGCAATCGACACATTTGTATACTCCAGTCACTTTACACCCTGCATGCATTCCCGCTGGAAGCGTGCTAACGATCTTTTTACGCATGCGATTTTCATAAAAAGTCGAAAAAGGTCATCTTTGTTGTAACGCTATACGTTAACATTCACAACAATAATTTTTTCATCTTTTTTACAAAAATCGCATGCTTTATCATCATTGGCACGCTTCCAACGTGAGACATAAATGAGTGCGAGGGCAGAGCGTTATGTACGCCGCGTATAAGACACTTGACACTCGACTCTACACTTTAGAGGGCTCAGGACTGGCACCACATTTTCATCAAAATTCCAAAATCCCAATAATAAAACCAATAACCCCCCAAACCCACTGCATGCCCTGCGCAGTCTGCTTGGCAATCTCCAAAATATTACTGATGGAAAACTGCGTTTTCGGCTCTACAACGTACAAATGTTTGTACAAACTGGCGCCGCCGCACCACTGGGTGACTATGGCCAAATCTGGTTCCCGAATCCAACCGATGAAAAGTAGAACGTTGTCGTGCCGCGTTTTCCTGTGTTTTTGGGGTTTTTTTTGAACTTTTGAACTTTTTTTAAAAAAATTCGAGAATGGTAGGGTTTTTTTGTTAAAATGCATTTTTAAAACAACAGCGTGGCTTTATAAAAAGATAACGCGCCGACTATATGAAACAACTCTGCAATTCGAAATAAGGAACTTCCTTCGTAATTCGACACATTCGTTATTCATTGTTAAGTAGCAAAAAAGTACCAAAGGTTAAAATCCAAATTGTCATTCACATTCAACTGTTTTGACATTTTTTTATTATCGTATTTTTCAGTTTTTTTTAAAGAACAGGTAAATACATCGAAATAACAACAAACTTGAGCACGGCGACCTCGTTTTTGAACGCTTGCAGCTGTTCGCGCGTCGGCTCGCCCACATTGAGTTTTTTAATGGCCACGGGACCTGCGAAAAAAAAGTTTTCAAAAAAAACTATATAACCTTTTTTTTAAACTTCAGCGTGGCAAAAACCATCCAAATAAGATCTCAAGCGTAGTAGAAAAATACCCGATAAAAATGTAAACCCTCAACCAGAAAAAGTAATATAAATGAATACAAAATATATTTGGTAATGGAAAGGTACCGGCTGACTTCCAAAACTCCCGGGGTGAAATCTAGGGAGAATTCCATTAAGCGGACAAGTAATGAGAGAAGTGCAAGTTGTCAGACAAGTCATAAGTCAAGTGGCCGTATCAAATTTATACCGTAAATCCTCGAATAATACCCAGGGACTCATCTTTTCGTCACAGTTTTTGAAGGGGGATATTCAAGGGGAGGAGTTTTTCAATGTGGTAGAAATTTTTTTCCAAAAATTAAACAATAAAATATTCTGTCGCTGCCGTGGGCTAACATTCTATTTTTCATTTCGCACACGGCACTGCATTGCATTTTATAAATCAGCCCAGATGTAGCTACATTTGAGCTGTCTGACATGGTTGATATTTTTTTATTTTTGCAACATCTCTTCCACCCATCACGTAGGGGGAGTTATTCAAGTGGGGAGTTATTCAAGGGCCGGGGAGTGATTTTTCGTAACCCAGCCAGCAAAGGGTTTATTCAAGGGGGAGTTTTTCAAGGGGTGTTATTCACTGGTCCATTTCCATCACTACCGAAAAACGCACCGAAATACTCTCCCTTATAAACTGTTCCGAACGATCCACTGCCGATTTGCGCGCACAATTCCACCGCGTCGCGGGGGATCTCCCAATCCTCCCGCGTTTGCAACTGAGAAATCGAGAGACAAATAAACAAATGAGTACCGCAAATTGAGTTGACGAAATTAAATACCCGATACCCGATACCCACGTTGGATACCCAACTTCCCAAAAGTACTGAGCCCGAAAAAAACTCCGCCCCTTCCCGAGCGATGAATAAGTAGTAAAAAAATTATTACTGGCCGCCAGCGCGCGCACATATAAAAGCAAGCAACACATTGAGACATGAACAAAAAGCATGATGTTTTTCTGATAAAAATTTAAAATCATATTTGTGACCTGCCCGGGGAACTCAACAGCGAATTTGAAATGTCAAATTCAATTTGAGTCCAATAAAAAGCTCAGTTCAAACAAAATGTACACGTAAACTGACCGCACACTTGACAATGAATTAAAGCCAAAAATTTCAAATCGCATTGCTCTCACTAAATATCAGGGGACTTTTATTTTTCCAAATGTAAGTTTTCCCGCTAGTTTATTCATCAAAATACGGTAAGAACTTTTGCATAGTGTGCAGTCAGATCGGTGGATAAGATGAGATTGTCTTTAGCGCGAAACCATCACGCTCAACGTTTAAAATAAAAAAAAACAGAGGGAGCACACGCAAAACATGCAGAAATAGCAACAAAACGTATTTAAATTTAAAAAACACACAGAAAAAACATGCAAAAACACAAAAAAATCCAAAAACTCCAAAAATTCACCGTGCCAATCTCCCCTAAACACGGTGCCGATGGATCCCCGCCCAACTCTGGGGCCAAAAACGACGTGACATTTGTCAATTTTCCAGTCGTCGTCGATTTCCGCCGCCGCGGCAGATTGCCGCCGCTCGTCCCTGCCGCTCGAACGCATCACCGATTTGTAAATCCGTTGGAGGGTGACCATGACGCCCGACCTGCGGATTATGGTAGGGTTAATAAAGGTTTTTGTGGTGATTTTAGAGGTGGAAGGGGGAATTTCAGGGGTCTTCAGTGGGAGGGGGGGGAGGGGTGGGGGGCTGCCCCCAAACCTATCTATGTGCTATCTATCTACCTATCTATCTATGTGCAGCGAAGTTTGAGCAATCCGAAATCGCGAAATTTTGCTCCATTTAGCCGATTTTCCCTCTTCAAAATCACTTTTTTTGGCTATATACATGGTCATAGCCTTTTTTGCTATTTTCAACTTTCCGAGTTTTTAATTTTCAGCTCCGGGAGCAGCGATTTGCTATCTATCCAGCCCACGCGAGGGTCAAAACGTTGGAGACCCCTGGGTAATTTTCTGCCCGACACAGTTTGTCGGGCAGCCCGATTCTCCACTTAGTCGACCACGTTAAAAATCGAAAAAATACCTGGGCGGGCTGGGCAACGCTTCGCCAGGCGCCTCGGAAATGCAGTCGAGCGTCAGCGTAGTTTTTCTCTTCACCTGTCCCGGGCTGGACGGCGGCAATCTGCCGCTCTGACTGCAAGCGGCCGCTGCCGCCGCGCCGCCACAACATGGGGCGTCGATTGAGCAACTTGTCAAGTGCGAGGATAAGTGAAAAGAAGTTGGGGAAGTTGCAAATTGGTCGGAGAGTCCAGTGTTAAGACTTGACGACTAATTTTCAGTTGTACAGCACCACGAAATGTCTGCACAGCACTAGTTTTCGGCGAAATTTTGAAAACGAAAAACGCATACAAGTTTACCGGAATGAGTTTTTTTTATCACCGTCAACTGTAGTTGACAGACGCTTCATTCCAGTGAACTCAAATTCGTTCAAAATAGTTCTCAAAATTTCGAGCCGACACGCAACCTTCCCAAACCCTACACCACCCTCAAAAACCAGTCAAATGGCGCAATCGCTCGCCATCCGGCCCACTCCTCTCCGCACATCCATCCACCAAAATCCTCAAATCGCCCGCAGTCCTGTGCCGGCGACGCAAACCCAAGTGTCCGAGCGGCGGCAAGAGCCACTGCTGCTGCGGCGGCTGGCGGCGCGACTGCAAGTGCAGCTGCAGCTGCAGGTGGCTCCGGTGGTGCTGCTGCTGCGCGCTGGCGCTGGGGCAGGACGAGCCCAGCTCGCTGCCGCTGTCGTAGTCGGTGGTCAGGTCGGACGGCTGTTTGCGCGGTGCATGCTCAAGTGCGGTCGGGTAAAAAGGGCGAAAAGGGTTATGTACCGTGCCCGACAAATGGTTTTGCGAGCGAGCATTAATAGCCCTACACACACTAGTTTTCACACGAAATTTCGAAAACTCATAAATGAGCTTAGAACGCATTTGAGTTTTCCACAATGAGTCATTTTTAATCTCCGTCAACTGTAGTTAACAGCCACCTCATTGTGGAAAACTCAAATGCGTTCTAAACTGATTTATGAGTTTTCGAAATTTCGTGTGAAAACTAGTGTGCGCAGGCACATTATGCTGGGAATTGAAAAACAAAATACTTAACCCGCCGTTAAACGGATCCAAACGCACACAACACCGACCGGCTGCGACAGGGCCGACTGCAGACTCGCTGCGGCCAGACTAAACGCCCTATCGAAGTCCCTGCAGCCCTCCACGGGGCTGTAGGGGTCGGCCGTGAAGAAGGCCAGCCGCGCGGCAGCCATGCAACGTTGCCGATCTGGGGGCACTCACAGAGCCTGTGGAATGCCCTGGCAAATGGCAAATGTCATGCAATGTGTTGAAAGTTATGGGAAATGGCTTGGAAAATGGCAATTGTCATGCAAACTATTAAAAGTAATGTAAAACGCCCGGGAAAATGGAAAAGCTATGTTGCATGACATTTTACATTTTGCATGACATTTAACATTTTCCATGGTATTTTACATGACTTTTGACACTTTGCATGACACATTTCACATTTCCAAGCCATTTTACATCACATTTGACATTTTCCAGTGTATTTTACATGAGTTTTAACGCTTTTAATGCCATTTGACATTTTCCAGTGTAATTTACATGAGTTTTGACACTTTGCATGACATTTGACATTTTCCAGGGTATTTTATATGACTTTTCACACTTTGCATGACATTTTCCAGCGTATTTCAAATACACGACTTTAGACACTTTGCATGACATTTGCCATTTAACAGGGCATTTTGCAGGGTCTGGGAGTGGCACCAGCCAAGGCGGCAGCCAGGGACTCGGGACGGTCGCAGGTAAACGTGCAGCTGCAGGCGGCCGTCTCGTGCGACACGTCGTCGCAGCTCACCGAGCTGCCCACCTTGGCGTCGGTGGGCATTTTGATAAACACACTAGTTTTCAAGTGCAATTTCGAAAACTCGAAACATTTGAGTTTACCAGAATGAGGTGTCTGTCAACTACACTCGACGGAAAACTCATTCTCGTCAACTCAAATGCATTCAAATGTGCTTTGATAGTTTTCAAAATTTTGTGGAGAAAACTAGTGTGCGTAGGCGCCAGGGACGTATCCAGGATTTTTGAGCGGGGGGGGGGGGCTGCTTGTTTACGGAGGCCGGCGAGGGGGGGCTGAGCGCCCTAAAATTTTAGGTACATAGTGGCGGAATGGCGCCATGGCGCTGGCGCCATTAGTAGGCGCCACGCCATGGCGCCATTGGCGTTGGCGTCAGCGCCATGAAACGCTGTATATGTATGTAAATATACATACAAAACGACAAAAGGCACACCATTGAGTGCATTTATAACGATCTGCTGCCACATGGAGCAAATCTGATGATAATACCTTATGTCTGGTGAAGAATGCGCGCTTGCGCGCAAATTTTTCACGCTGACGTTGAAAAAGTCGCATTTTCCGGTCTCGCCCCTGGAGGGGGGGGGCTGCAGCCCCCCCGCCCCCCCCCCTGGATACGGCCCTGGTAGGCGCATTGGGTTTTTAGTTTGGGGTGTGGTTACGAAGTTTGAAATGTGAGTATTTATTTGGGGTTGGAGGGCGCGCAAACGCTGCGCGTGCAGAAATGGCTGTGCAAAATCGTTTCGACGTTGGGTGGCGATTTTTAAGTTATGGGTGTTAGTATTTACATACTTGCAACAATTTATGCTAGCATACATTAGCTAAAACATATAGCTGTTGTGAAAAAGCGACGCTTTTCGTCGAAAACAAACCACATGACATTGACCCGACCCTACACACACTGGTTGACAAGGACACCAAATGTCAACTGGTTCCCATCCCAATTCAAAGCTTGCTCAAGAGCCGATGAACAGCGTTCAAATGCAAAAGTGTTGGATAATGTGGCAAATTAAGCTGTAGCTTTGAAACTAAATATTGCGGTAAATTATGTGCAATGTAAATCAATACAAGGCTTGCATGAAGTATATGCGTATAAATACAATAATGCGCAGTGTTACTCGTGAGCAAGCTTTGAATTGGGATCAGCCCCAGTTGACATTTGATGTCGATGTCAACTACTGTACATGTAAAGCCAATTGTCTAAAAAGAACAATAACTATCTAACTAAACGAACAGGGCGCGACGAAAAACAAAGAAATGTCACACGCATGCGGGACAAAATACACCTGGACAACAACGCGGCGCGAGGAAACATGACGAAAAATCGGCGTCACTACAAACAATCTGCCAGAAAATCCGCCCCATTAATGAAACTCGGCGCCATATCCATAAAAAGTACTCGATTTCCTTCGATACAACACGCGTAAACACACCCATAGTTCCAACCCTCCCATAGTCCCATTACAGTAACCCACGCAAAAATACCCCCCCCCAACCCAAATAAACCCCCCAGCCAAACACACGGGCGTCCTGGGCGCGCTGGGCGGAGACAGGGGCGCGGCCACCTGCGGCTGCTGCTGCCCGCCGTCGCCGCTGCCGCCCCCGGGCCGACTGCTCAACGGCTGCTGCAGTCGCGCCGCCGCGGCCGCGTCGAATTGCTGCCGCTGCGACGGGGTTGCCGCCGCCGCTGCGTGGGTACGGTGGGTGTTTTTGAGGGGAGAGGGTCTTTTTAATGGCGCAGTTTTGGTATTCGTGGTGGGTATTAGCCGCGCGCACGCTAATTTATGACCGACATTTTGGAAACTGAATAATCCGCTTTGGACTAATTTGAGTTCACCGGAACGAGGGGCTCGTCAACTACCGTGTTGACGGACAAGAAAATTGATTCATACTGGTAAGCTAAAATAGGTAGGTTTACAACATAAATATTTTAAGTTTCCCAAAAATCAGCCGTCAACTAGTGTGCGGCCACATTTCGTATATTTATTTGTAAGTTTGTGGGTGACATGTAATTGAGGGTAGAAACTTCTCTTTCTAAGCACGAAACAGGTCTCTAAAAAGTTCAAAACAGCTATCACAAACGCGCAGGAAAAAAAATGTGAACGGACAACCATCAAAAGAAAAAAAAAACGGAAAGGCCCTAGACACACTAGTTTTCCACCGAAAATTCAAAATTCGGAATACTCTTAAATCAGGTTCAAAGGAATTTGAGTTTACCGAAATGGGCTATCCGTCAACTAATGTTGACGGGAAAAAACTCAACAAGATAAACTCAAAACCGTCCAAAGCAGACTTATAGGTATTCTAAATTTTCTGAAATTTCACTTTAAAAAAACCCCCCCAGTGTGCATAGGCACTAGAGCAGAAAAACTCAAAAGAAAAAAAAAACGACACAAAAAAGGCGCAAACTGCAGCAACCAACAAGCGGTGGCGGCAGCAGCGGCCGTCGCGCCGCGCCTCCGCTTGTCGCGCATAGCGTCGCGTTTGCGCAGCCCCGCCCGCTCGGTGCCGCTGCCCGACCTGGGGCGGCCGGCCGCCGCCCAACTGCACGGGTCGTCGGCGCCGCCGTGCGACTGCGGCTGCCGCTGCGACGGCACGTTGTCGCCGAGCGAGCGCCGCGACGGCGACACGTCGTTGTCGGCTGCGGATGTTTTTGGGGAACGTGCGCTTGAGCTTCGCTTCTACTTGAGCGATGGATAAGCGTCCGGGATTTTAATAGACTAATTGGATGATATTTTATGGTAATTAAAAAACTGTAATTTTTCATTTTTTTCAAAATTTTGGCGGAATCTCGGCTGCGCGGAAATATTCGGCGCGGATTACTCCAGCGAAAGGAAACGAGATAGCCGGCGCTAATAGGGATGCTTTCTTTGATGATGATATAATATGCTCAATATTTCTTGCGATTTTTGGGAAATTTAAGAGATTTTTCACCATTTTTTGCCTTCTATTTACATGTCGAAAAAGCTATTATGTTTATATTGAACCCACGCGAGCCCATCCACAGAAAATATTTCAACTATTTATCTATCTCTCCGGCAGAGGTCCAAATATGGTATGTCACTATTGGCGGCTAACACACTAGTTGACACATGTTTGTCAACTGGTCTATGTCAACTCAGATTTCGGTTACACGTGTCGCAGAGCGATCTCCAAATGCACATACAGCAATGTTCAAAAATTTACGTGGGTGCATTGGTAGATCGCTCTGCGACATCTGAAGACGAAATCTGAGTTGACACAGACCAGTTGACAAACATGTGTCAACTAGTGAGGGCCGGTCAACTAGGTATCGAAATGACACACACACACATAAATAATCAACGCAGGCAAGCGGGCGTCATAATTATAACAGAAAATTGACAGCAAAAATTGCACACAGGCAGACAAACCTGACAAACACAATTTCGACATTGATATATTTTGTAGCATTTCACACGAAAAACACATGCAGAAAGTCTATGGAAATAATGAAATTTTCGATAATATACTCCAGTGACTTTACACCTTGGAAGTGTGCCAACGATGTTTAACACACGCGATTTTCATAAGAAGTGGAAAAAGTTCATTGTTCAATATCAATTCCACTGAGTATACTTCTCATTACATTTCAAGGAAATATATGGTGCCGTAGTATAGGTAATTAAAAACTCGTTAAGCAATTACCGCATACAGCTTTCAAAACACGTTCAGGACAACTGTTGACATTTGCAATTAATTACGATTCAAAACGATAATTAAAAACTTTATAGTACGCGATGTTTCTTATATTTTATACTGGATATCTACTAGTTTTGACAAGAATTAAATTAGTTTCGTTAAAGTAGGAGAAAAAGTAGAGGGAAAATGCGAGTAGAAATCAACACACAAAAATAAAACCATAGAAAAAAACCCAATTTGTAACCCACCTTTATTAGCGGCGCGATCCAGATATTCACGGGCGAGCTGTGATAAAACGTAAAAAATAACGTTTGTAATTGAGCGATTCTTATCCAGACAAACTTATCATTGTGACAAACTGACTGTGCATAATAAAACTTTTACATGTACTTTACATAAACATGTACTTTTACATGGCCCTTCACACATTACACATCTTTAAACGCATTTGAGTACACCAAAATGAGGTGTCCGTCAACTAAAGTTGACGCAGAAAAAATGACCCATTCCGGTAAACTCAGACACATTAAAAGCCGAATGAGTTTTCGAAACAAGATTCTAGAAAAGTAAACCAGTCTAAGTAGTCACAACGGGGCAGGCCTGATACGCACATCTGCCCGTTACGCACATTTGCCCGTTTTTTTCACTTGACACTTTTTCAAGTGATTTTCAGATATGAGTGAAGTGAAAAAAGTTCACTAATGTCATTGCGCAGCGTTTTTCACTTCACTCATATCTGAAAATCACTTGGAAAAGTGTCAAGTGAAAAAAACACAGTGAAAAATAGCCATTTTTCACTGTTTTTCACTTGACACATTTTCAAGTGATTTTCAGATATGAGTGAAGTGAAAAAAGTTCACTAATGTCATTGCGCAGCGTTTTTCACTTCACTCATATCTGAAAATCACTTGGAAAAGTGTCAAGTGAAAAAAAACGGGCAAATGTGCGTAACGGGCAAATGTGCGTATCAGTGCACCCCCGTCACAACCCCCCACCCAAAAAACCCCCCACCCTCTCCCTCAAACAACCCCCCCCCCACCTGTTGATTCTGCTCAGCATCGTGCAGTGCGTCAATATTGGGCGCGCTATTGCTCCTGTCCCTGCCCACAGACGACTGGTTGCCGGCGGCGCTGGCGTGACTTTGCGTCGAGTCACTGCGGCCGTATTGCTGCTGCTGCCGCGGCGACTGCAGCTGCGTTTGCAGTTGCGACTGCGTTTGTTGCTGCAGGGGGGATGACGGCTGCGAGGGTTCGGCGTCGCCTGTGGGGGGGGGGTGATGGTTGTATACTTAGCAACGAAATCGGGGGTCTCAAGTGGCGGTTAGAGGGGGTGTCGAGGTCCCCCCTTCACCCTCCTCTTATCTATATCAGACACCGCACCGGCTATGTATGTATCTTTTACGGGGTGAAACTTTTTGCCACTACTGCTTGGAATATTCTATCCATCTAAATATTGATGTGGAGCAAATTTTGAGCACTTCGCCCCCAATTTGATTGAGGCAATCAAATATTGAGCTATTGAACGCATTTGATGAGCTTTGACTTTCACTGTAACATGAAAAAATGCTTTTACCAAAACGTTTATCACTTTTGAGTGCGTCAAAGTCCGCATTTCACCATTCTAAAATTTCTCAACTCACAACAAACCAACCACAAAATAAACATTTACAAGATTTTTGGCTACATTCCAAAATCGCCAAACCCAACAAACAAACCAGCCAAGGCCACGCCCACACTCCTAGTCTCTCTAATCCGGGCGGCATTACTATCCACCCTAGCGACATTGTCATTAGGCGCGGTGGCGACGGCGTGCAGCGGCCGCTGCGGCGGCATCTGCTGCTGCTGCAGCTGCGGCGGCGCGGGCGACGCGGGCGGCATGCCGTAGAGCCCGTTTTCCGCCCCTGAAAGCGACTGGTCGCCAGGGAGAATTCGGCTGGGGGGGGGGGTATTTGAATGTTTGAGGGTGTATTTGAATGTGATGAAATCAAGGATGGTTTGCCATGTTTGCATTGATGCAAGAGAAACTATAAAACGAAATTATCAAAAAACCGTGTGATTTTGTTGGGCCACGGGCACGGTCACACTGTTGGTGCCAGTCCCAGACCCTGTAAAAGATCCTATGAAGTGTCAAATTCACTGTAAAGGTCAAAAGTCATGTAAGACCTGTCAACTTTCAAATGTCATGCAAAGTGTCAAAAGTTAAGTAAAAGACCGTGTATAACGTCAAATGACATTCTACATGTAAAAGTTAGGTGAAAGACCCTGTAAAATGTTAAATATCATGCAGGGGTCTCCTAGGGGGGGGGGGGGCTGGGGGGGAGGGCTGCCCCCTACCCAAATCGGCCAGCTATCTATCTATCCCGGAGGCCGCTCAGCTATCTATCTATCCCGAGGCAAAAATTTTGGCTACTACCCCCAAAGACCCCCCCCCCAAATCGCTCAGCTATCTATCTATCTGGAGTGGTTTTTGAGAAATTTTGCCCCAATTTTCGCTCAAAATCACAAATTTTCGCACCTTTTTATAGTTTTTCAGCTTCAAAATTGTGCTTTCTGGTTATATACATGGTTATATACCTATTTTGAGCCATTTTATACCTACTTTTGGCTACTTTTAACTGATTATTAGCGATTTTTTCTCCTTTCTGCCTTCTTAACCTTCAAAAAGCCTATATATTGTGCCCCCGCCAGCCCCCCCCAGAAAATTTTTCCAGCTATCTATCCCTCCGGAGGAGCGATTTGCTATCTATCCAGCCCCCGCGAGGGCCAAAATCCTGGAGACCCCTGATATCATGGAGTGTCAAAAGTTAGGTAAAATACCCAGAAAATGTCACATAACACACAAAGCCACTAAAATCAACAACAATAATAAATAAAATGTTGGATAAAATTAAATATGGGTTTTTCCTACGATTTTACACGTTTTGCATGAAATTTGACTTTTTACAGGGTCCGGGAGTGCCCCTGGCCCCTGGCACCAACAACATAATCTAGTGGAAACTTCGCAGTTATGTCGCTAGCAACAGATAAAACCACAAGAGCACTAACCTAAATTCGGCGAATTTCTCGCAGTAAGTGGGCACTTGAGACCAACACTTTTGATGGAACTTGAACATGCACAAATCGCAGCGATAGCCTTGCAGCCATATCGGCTGTTGGCACACGTCGCAGTAGGTTATTGAAAAGTAGGTTTTGCGCACCTGTAGGGTGTGTAGGCGATTTGGGGTGATTATTTATGTTATAGGTGGCACATGCAGCCGCAGAAAACGTTCCAAAATTGGTGTTTTTCAGAAAATATAATTCAATGTCATTTCAGAAAAATTCCTTATAAATATAACTACCGTTTTCCTCGAATTATCCCCCGGGGGTTTACTTTTCAGAGTGGAAATTTTGAGGGGGGGGGGGTTAAACGAGGGGGGCTATTATTTCGCCAGAATTTTTTTTGAAATCCCAGTACTAAATCGCTGTTTGCAACGTACACAGACGTCGAAAAATACAACAAAAACCGCCATTTATAAGACTATATAGACTTATATAAGTACGTAGACAGTATAAACGCTGTTCTAACATAACAGTCATTGTTTCACGTGTGTTCTGCGTTTCCCGGATCACAGAACGCAGCTTTTTTCATCTACGTTCTGTATAAATAATTTACACTGAATTTGGGGGGAGGGGTATTTCGAGGGGGGTAATAAATTCATAGTGCCCATTTTGAGGGGGGTATTTCGAGGAAATACGGTAAATCTCTCTCAAAAACGCAGAGAAAATATAAATGAGATTTTTGATATTTGCTTCTCATAAAATGACTATCATTAAATCTCTATCGAAGACTTGAGAAACCTCGAGAAAATATAAATAAGATATAAGATTTTTTAACATATTCTTGTATCTCCAGAGATTTTTAGAACGCCAAACGCAGAAAACAATTTTGCAAAACGCAGATGAACAAATTCACCCCAACACAAAACTTTAAACCACAACGAAACCAATACAAAAAAAAACACCCAAAAACTCACAAAATTATGCTTGATGCTCATAAAAATGGGCAAAAAATCGGACATGACCCAAATCTCGTCCACCTCCTTGGCCAGTTCGGTCAGCGGAAGTCCCAAATTTGTCTTTTCCGAATCCGCGTCGGGACCGTTCCGCACGACGCACATTTGCCACATTAATCCGCGGCGCTTCAAAATGCGAGCGACCATGTCGCGGGCGATCACCCCTGGACGCACGTCCAACTGCGGGTGGCAAGTTTGGCATGGTGGATACGTTAGTTGACAAGGACAACAAATGTCAACTGGTTCCCATCCCAATTCGAAGCTTGCTCACGAGTAATACTACGCATAGTAAATATATACACTTTATTTATTTAAATTATTATTGACACGCTTCCAACTTGAGATGAATAAGTGCGATTCAATACTTTTGCACTTGAACATCATTCGTCGGCTCGTCAGCAAGCTTTGCAATTGGAATGGGAACCAGTTGACATCTGGTGCACATAAATCCATTCTTCAAGTAAAATCGCCAAGTGGAACTTCCAGACCCTGTAAAATGCCCTGTAAAATGTAAAAGTACATGCAAAGCGTCTAAAGTCATGGAAAAAGCCCTGAAAAATGAGTCAAAACGTACGTAGCTATTTGCACGTTATTTCACAATTACTTTCGACACTTTGCATAACACTTGACATTTTCCACGACATTTTACAGGGTCTTACATCGGCACCAAAATCACCAACCCTGGAAAACTCTCCAAAGGGCAAATGCACTTTGATCGTTTTCGGCGGCGCGAAGGGAGACGCCCGGCCGCTGCTAACTCCGCCTACTGGCGCGGCTGCGAAAAAAAAATTTAAAATTTGGTTTAATTGTCGTTTTTTAGAAGCGGGCGCCAATTCCGCCGAGTGTAAAAGAGACAAGAAAAGTGATAAGTGTTTAGGAAAGTTAGAAAGTGGACGAGAAAGTATAACTACCAGTAGAACTTGTCACTTGAAGGATCACATACAATTTCTTCTTCATCGCTCATCACTTTTCATCACCACTTATCATTTTCTGACAACCATCTACTCGCATAAACGGCAAAAATAGGAAAAAGAATAGGGACGGATAAAACTCTTTTTTTTATAAACAGTTTAATAACGTTCATTAAATAAAAAAATGTTTTTTAAACCTTTGAAACAATTCCGGCCATCCCTAAAAAAGGCATAGAAAAATTGACCGGTATCAATCCCTGGATGATAGTTGTTGGAACGATCGAGGGGGGGCGACGTATCATCCGCGAGAACCCCTTTAATACGCCCTCCAAATCTAAACCCCCCACCACACTCACAGGGGCTGGCGGGCGTGGCGGGCGTCTGGGCGGCGCCGGGGAAGTGCAGCTGCCCGACGTGCGGCGGGTTGCCCATGCCCGACAAGTGGGTATCATGGGAGCGACCCCTGTCTGAGCGGTCGGCAAGCTGCGCGGCACTGGCGCCGGCGGGGGTGGCGGCCGCGTCGCTGACCAAACGGTGCCTGCTGCCGCTGCCGCTAGACTGCGCTTCCGAGGAGCAACCCTGGGGGGGGTAGCTTCGTTTTGTTGTGGGGGGGGGGGGTCGCGGTTTACGTTATTGTAGGTTGGAAATAATTACGGTAGTGTGTGAAATCGCTTTGATATTGGTCAAATTTCAGATTTTGATAGTGCAAATTTTGAGGGGGGTTACACCAGGGAGGGTGTATAATTTATCGTGTATAAAAAGAAACGGCATACAAAAATAATCTAGATATTTAAGTCCGAGTTTGTAAAAAATAATCCTAATAAAAATAATAATGTAATTAATAATTAAAGTTTGTCTGAGTGGGTGTGTCTGAGTACACGTTTTCAAGTGGGAACTGTGCAAGGTAAAATTAAATTTACAAAAAAGGGTCTACACACACTAGGTAGTTGACAAACACCAAATGTCTACTGGTTCCCATCCCAATTCAAAGCTTGCTGGCGAGGCGACGAACGACGCTTTAAAAAAACTGTTTAATCATGTCACAAATGAAGAAAGTGTTGAAAAAATCTTGCAGTATGTGCAATCTACAAGGTCGGCATAAAGTATATGTTATACAGTTATGAGTAGTCTGTTACTTGTCAGCAAACTTAGAATTGGGATAGGAACGGTCGTTGTCAACTAGTGGGTGTAGTGTCTGCGGTAAATGTTATAATATTTTTTTAAATTCGGATTTCGACATTGTTTTCCTTCGTTCAAAATGCGAATTGACGGCGACAAACCATATCACGCACTCGAAAATTTACGCAAAATTGATTTGATCATTCATATTTTCTTATTCAAGCATTTTTTCGAGCACTCGAAAATAAGTCTATCGTAATGGCCCTACACACACTAGTTTTCACCGTGACCGATGTGAAAACTGAAATGGCCACATGGCGACATCCATCCTACCCTTTTTGTATGCTATATGTGTTTTAGTTTTGAAAATTTTAAATTTTCACTTTCATCAATTTAAATTCCAATTAAAATTAAATAAAATTATTCAACAGTGTTCATTTTAACTTTCATTAATTTAAAGTCAAATTTAAATAAAACCAAATCATTCAACCGTGTTCATCAATTTGCATTTGAAAAAATTTCAGTTTTCACACGAAGTCACGGTGAAAACTAGTGTGTGTAGGCACATTGGAACACACAAGTTATCCGACACAATATATTGCGCTTAGCCTACACACATTAATTGACGCGGCGTCAACTGATGTGTCATCAAATGAAATTTTAATTGAAAGTGTCAAAATCACGCTTAAAAAGTTTCTAACTAAAAATTACAAGTTGATGATTCATCAAAATGAATTCACATACAGTATTTCTTCTAACAGAAGGGCGGGTCTCCAATAGAAGGGCGTCTCCAAAAGAAGGTACACAAAATGATGGAATTGAGCCAAAAGCATAAAAAAGAAGAAATATCAGCAGACGCTGTGATTTTATGGCTTTGGTCAATTAATTGATTTTGTGCTATTTTAACATCAAATGTTATATGAACTCTATGTATCGTCATTCTATGAACTGTCTGTGACGTAACACTTTGAAAAACCTTGGCAGAATATGAAAAAGATTCGCTGAAAAGTTGACGAAAAAAATAGAAGGGCGGTCTCCAATAGAAGGGCGGGTAAAAAAGTTGACGAAAAAAATAGAAGGGTGCCCTTCTGTTAGAAGCAATACGGTATCTACAAAAATATCACATTGTAACACACTTTCAAAAAAATCCAGTAGACAACTGATCCAGTTGACAACTGATTAAACACAATTGACGCCGCGTCAATTGGCACGTTAGGCCGACGAAAAAATTCGAAACGGTTACAAACTTGTTTTCAAAAAAACCGACCGGATACTCGTGTCCATTATGCAACGCAGTGGCAAAAAGTTGTCCCATAGCCGGCGGCGCACTAAATTTCTGCCGCTGCGGCTGCGACGTGTCGCCCGACTGCAAGTGCCGCTGCGACGTGTCGCCCGACTGCAAGTGCCGCTGCGACGTGTCGCCCGACTGCAAGTGCCGCTGCGACGTGTCGCCCGACTGCAAGTGCCGCTGCGACGTGTCGCCCGACTGCAAGTGCCGCTGCGACGTGTCGCCCGACTGCAAGTGCCGCTGCGACGTGTCGCCCGACTGCAAGTGCCGCTGCGACGTGTCGCCCGACTGCGACTGGAGGCCCGGCGACGCGTCGCCCGACTGCGAGTGCTGCTGTTGCTGCAGCGCGCGCAGCTCGGACTTTTGTCGCTGATAGCCGTGCAAATCGGCCGTCAGCTTGCTGTAGTCCTGAAGATGGGTGTTTGGTTTTTAAAATAATTTTTTTAAATGTGAATTGTATTTACACTGATCGGACTGGACCTAGGGTTGGAAAAATCGCTTTTTTAAGCTGACCAATTTTTTTTAATAGCTGGGGTCAAAATTAGTCCTTTTTCTTTAAAATCACCTCTGAGGGATATAGGTGAACTAAAAGCCATATAAATTGATAGACAGTGCACATTGATACTGTCTGTGGTAATATAATTACTGTGGAGCTTTGTAGTCTTGAAAGTAAGTCATTTTCAATTTTAAAAGTAATTAATTTGTTATATCTGCACTACATTGTGTGAATCACATTTCATCGACCACTTTGTTTACAGAAATTGCATTTTCTATTGGCTATATTATTATTATAGTATTTCTATTATATCATTATTTTTTTTATCATTTTATTAACTGATGTATTGCATGCATGAAACTGTGCGCAATTTTTTACATTCTACTTAGTAAACACCTTCCCGGTCACGTCCGCCACCCTATTTTTGATTTTACTTGTGACATCCTATCTCCAGTTCTAGGGCGCGCCAAAAGCTGAAACTTGGGGGAGATATTGGCGAAACCCCCCTCTACTTTGCATGGATTGGGGGGGTCGGGCGACCCCTCTCAGGGTGGGTCGCCCGAAGTGCTAAATTTTTATTAGCTTTTTTGGTGTCACGCACAGGTCTGGCACCCACTTATTTCTGAGCTTTGAGAGGGGTATAAATCTAATGTGTTACCAACACCCCTCCCCTACTATACACTATTCAATAATGTCAGATTAATGTGAAAAATTTCTGAAAAATATATCTTATTCTCAAAAAAACACCACCCCCCAATAGATCGATGACAAAAAATTCACTTTTTATAACTTTTTTATTGGACACTTTAGGAGCTGGTTTACAATACTTAAAACGGAAGGGTTTGATGTTTAATGTTGCGTAAAGAACCATACCTATAAAATGCGCGCATTACAAAATTTACTTGGGGGGAATTTTATGGCATCATAATGACATCATTACAGGAACAAAAATTCAGAAAATTTACACTTTGAAATTCGCCCTAAGTAAATTTTGCAATGCAGGCATTTTAGAGGTATGGTTCTTTTCTTTACACAACATTAAACATCAAACCCTTCCGTTTTAAGTATTGTAAACCAGCTCTTAAAGTGTCTAATAAAAAAGTTCCAAAACGTGAATTTTTTTGTCATCCATCTATTGGGAGGTTATGTTTTTTTGAGAATAGGATAATTTTTTAGAACTTTTTCACATTTATCTCACATTATTAAATAGTGTATAGTAGGGGAGGGGTGTTGGTAACACATCCCCAAAATTTTAGATTTATACCCCTCCCACAGCTCAGAAATAAGTGGGTGCCGGACCTGTGCGGGACACCAAAACAGCCAATAAAATTTCTGCATCTAGCGCGACCCACCCTGTAAGGGGTCACCGCGACGCCCCCAATTTATGCGAAGTAGAGGGGGTTGCGTCAATATCTCCCCCAAGTTTCAGCTTTTGGCGCGCCCTAGAACTGGAGATAGGACGTCACATTTAAAATCAAAAATAGGCTGCCGGACGTGACCGGGAAGGTTTATATGAGTACCAAAAATTTTGCCAGCGATTAAAAAAAAATTTTAATCAAACTTTCCAAGAAAAATCGCTTAACAAATCGCTTGCCAACCCTTGTGTTACCAGATTTAAATCGACAAAATAAACTTTCATGGGGTTCATTTGGACGAGATATGGTAAATTTCATTGAAAAGTGTGCGATTTTGGATTTTTAATTTAATTTTAATTTTGGAATCACACGGAAATTTTGAATGACGATTTTCTGGAAGGAAATGCTTTTGCACATTTCCGACATTCCAATTTAACATTTGCACGTAGCTGATTCAGAAAAATTCCTAAACGATTATTATTAATAATTGCAAAAAAGTACGCGAATGTAACCATGGTTACGTACTGAGCAATACCTAGAAAACAACAAAAACAGGAAGTTTCTATTAAGTCAGCAAAAACTACCATATTTACAAAAAATACGGTGTGATTGATAAAGTGAGTAGAAAAACACTTTAATCACATGTTCTGCTGATAAATTCAAAATGTAGGTATATTGGGCCTACACGCACCAGTTGACGGGCGGTTTTGGAAACTGGTAAACCAACACTGATGCTTTTGTGTTGACAGGAACGAGGTTGTCCGTCAACTACTCTTTACAGATGTCTAAACTAATGTTGACGTCAATTCAAATTTTAGTTGAGATCCGTGACGCGTCAACTAAAAAATGTATAGACAGTAAACAGGATTGCCATTGGCGCCACACACGCTGGATGTCAACTGGATTCGTGTCAACTCAATTTTAGTGAATTATGTGATTTCAACTTACCTATCTGATAGAGCAAGACGCTTAATTGTCATTGTTTCTGTTAGGTGTGATTTCTTAGGTTAGGTTAATTTTCAGCCTTTTAAAAACTTTTTGTGTTGTTTAGTTGACATTGAGTTGACACGAATTTGCGATGTCAACTAGCGTGTGTGGGCCCATTGTGCCAAACGTCGATATCGAACACACTTTCATATCGGTATTCGACATCATAATTTCGAATATCGAAAACGGAAAGACAATTAACGCCCCAAAATGTTTTGTGAAACCCATTTTTGTAAACTTCGATAATAACTTTTGGAAGCCTGACAATTTATCGAAATTTCTTTGGTCAGAAATAAAACAACCTGTTTCAGAAATGGGCTCAACATATTTTGATAAAATTTGACAGTTACCTATTTCTATTAGCGATTTTTTCCCACTTTTTGCCCTCAAATACCTTGAAAAAGCTTCTCTATTTTGCCCCCGCTAGCCCCACCCAGAAATTTTTTCAGTTTCTATTCCTACGGAGGAGCGAAATGCATCTATCCAGCCCCGCGAGGGTCAAAATCTTGGAGACCCCCTGGGTTACCCCCACCCCAATTCGCCCAGCTATTTATGTATCTATCGCGTAGGCCGCTCAGCTTAGGGATGGACAAAAAACATTTTTTTAACGACCCTGTTTTTTTTTAAATTTAAAACGTTTTTTTTTCAAAAGCTCCCAGATATGGTTATGGGTCAACATATACAGGTATATCAAACAATTGCCAGTACTTTGTGATGTTATATATAGCCACAGAATGACTGTGGAGCCATGGGATAGCATTATAAGTGCTGATTTCTGTCAAAAATATCCATTTTTTGTCGACTTGTTACATATATCGCCTTTTGTCAAATGTTAATGACTTCAAGTCAAGTTTTGCATGGAATAGCACTTACCTATATAAGGTTATAATATAAGGCTAATCCATTGACAGTGATGGATCACACTGTAGAAGTATGTGGGAGCACATTGGCTGGATATTATATGCTACACTAACATATCACAGCTTATTATGACACAATAGCATGAACAAATGGAAGCTTTCACACTAAAAATGCCTCAAAACCAATGAAAACAATCACCAATGGTAAAGTGTATGTGAAATTGTGCGCTTGCGCCCAAAAAAAATGGCAAAATACCTAGTACATAGTACACAAATTTTTGGCTGATGTTTTTTTTTAAAAAAAGAAACGGTTTCCATGCCTCAGTTTTTTAAAAAACAACGTTTTTTATATTTAAAAAACAACGTTTATATAAAAAACGGTTAAAAAACACCAGCCATCCCTAGCTCAGCTATCTATCCCCAAGGCAAATTTTTGGGCTACTCTCCCCTGAACTTGGCTGGAAATTGGGTAAAGAAATGTCATAGATAAATACTGTGGCAAGTCAAGCCATCTCTGATCATAAGTGGACAACGATGTTTATTTACTTGACAACGAATACATTAGTGTTAATTATTTGGTAAGTGTTATTGTATAAGTAGCACACAGCCACACAGGTAAGAGAGTGGGTATAAAGGTGAATTCTAGACATTTTCCTTGACAAATTGGCTACCCAAGTTTTTATGTCACTTGTATGCAATATCTCCGGCCCAGGGATGCATCCAGGATTTTTGAGCAGGGGGAGGGGGCTTCTTGTTTACGGAACCCAGCGAACGGGGGGGGGGCTCAGCCCCCTTAATTTTTACCCATACTGACGGAATGGCGGCCGGGCGCTGGCGCCATTAGTAAGCGCCACGCCATGGTGCGATTGGCGTTGGCGCCAGCGCCATGAAAAGCTGTATTTATACATATTGACAAATACAGCAAAACACACACCGTTCAGTGAACTTAAAAGGATTTGCGGCTCCAGGGAACAATCAAGTGATATTTCTCATGTCTGGTAGAAAAATGCGCACACATTTTTTTGCATTGTACCTTGCCAAATGGTACTAAAAGTTGCATTTTCGCGTGTTTTTCACGTCTCACCCCAGGAACGGGGGGGGGGCTGCAGGCAGCAGCCCCCCCCTGGATACGTCCTTGTCTGGCCGGGATACATTCCATCCGAAGTGAAAAAATGGATGGCCAACTTCTCCAGGAAGATGTTTATACGGGTCTGTGCCTGTCGGCATGTAAACCGTTTGGCATCTAGACAACGGATCAGGGGTTTCCAAGGTTTTGACCCTCGCGAGGACTTCATAGATAGCAAAGGCCTCGCTAGCGAGGCCGCGTAGAACAAACCCTCCGACAAACCTACGACAACAAGAAAAATACATTATCTGTGCATTATTGCGTAATCTATAAAAAATAATTATTGTTCCATGTAATGGGGTCGATCAAATAATGATCAATTGAGGCGTCCGATCTATCTACTTATTGGTTTTCATCCCAAAATATGGTTGACAAAATCACAATTTTTGTCGTCACAAAGAATCCGTGTAAACACCGCCTAACACTTTCAAAATTGGTACCAAAAGTTAAATTTTTACCATATTTTCCAGGCCCCCCCTTGGAAACGCCCCCCCCCCCGGATACACCCCTGCTACTGATCATATTTAAGTAGTCAACGCCGTAATTTACCCCTACTCGCTACTCGAATATATTCATGTCGATTATTTGGTAAGGGTGTATAATACCTAAGATACAAGTGTTACCTAGAAGCATAATAAGTGTAACTTATGTTTGTCTTGAAGAGCCTAATAAAATTATTTGATTATACATGAAAGCCAGCTGAGATCATACAAAGGCACTCATTCAAAAAGTGACTCATAGGCTACAAGTTGAGTGTGGTCATTCTGACATATTGTCTACTCTAACATAATGTGGAAACTGACATACCGCGGTGGGAATCTGACATAATGTGGAATCTGACATGCCCAAATGTGAAGCCCTGTGTGAAACTGGCATACCCACGTCCAAAGGCCTAACATACGCAGCGTAAATGCTTTTTTTTGCATAATTATTACTTCAGAATTAATTATTATTTAATTAATACTAAATTCTACCTATTTGTTATGAAAAATAAATTTTAAATTGAGAATGAACTAGACTTTTTGTTGTGATGGTAATATTTGCACAGATAACTTTTGTTAAAGATATCTTGTTATTTGCATATTTTACTGTTATTTGCATATTTATATTTGCTTTTATGTTTACATTGAATATTCATTGTTGCGTTACGTGTACTTATTTCACACTGGGCATGTCACATTCACCTTTAGGTATATGTCAGATTCCCACCGCGGTATGTCAGTTTCCACAATATGTTAGGGTAGACAATATGTCAGAGTGGATTCACTCTACAAGTTAGCCGATAAATCTCTCGTGCATACTTCACATTTCTCGATTTTCAACATTTACCCAAAAGGGCTCAATATTATTAAAAAATCGAACATTGACACGAAAAAATTGTTACCAACCCTGTTACAGAAGTGAGGAAATAATACTGCCCCTAGATAATTCCCCTTTACCCATGAATGATGGACGTGTTGTGTTCATTTTTGAACAAAAATGACATGTGAGCTTGTTAATAAAACATATTTCGTGAAATGAGTCGATAGAAACATGCTTGGAAATTTAATGAAATTAAACGAAATGACGAAAAATTAATCCACCTAAATGGAACTAAATTGAATAGTTACCCTCAAAAAATTTTGACGAAAACACGATTCCTCGTGGGTATTAATGGGCCCACACACACTAATTGACATCGCAAATTCGCGTCAACTCAGTATCAATTGAATAAAACAAGAAGTTTGTAAAGAGCATCACACTTAACAGGAACAATTAAAATGAAGTGTCATGATGTAAAATTAACTATGCTCTATCAGATAGATAAGTTGAAATCACAGTATCACTTAAGTTCAGTTGACATTCAGTTGACAGGAATTCAGTTGGCATTTAGTTGACAGGAATTCAGTTGGCATTTAGTTGACACGAATTCAGTTGACATCCAGTGTGTGGGGGCCCATTCAAGCAAATTCGGTAATTATGCCTACCTATAACGGCCCTACTAATAACTTGGGCGCGAATTGATGTCAGACATCAATTGAATTTTTAATGAAAAATGTGGCAATATCACTTTTCATTCATTTATACTTCAATTATCGTTATACTTCAAATTAAATTATTTGTTTGATAAATTCATGTCTTGACACAATTAGTTGGTGTAAACTTATGTATACTAGGCATGGAAGTCTTTTTTTAAATGTTTTTTAAAGCAAAAAGCTTTTTTTGTTCAAGCGTCAAGACTAGAGTTGGCCAATGTTTTTTAAAACGTTTTTTTTAAACGTTTTTTTTAACATGACGTCCGAAATGTTTTTTTTAAACATCGGCCAAAATTTTTAGTACTAAGCACTAGGTATTTTGCAAAATTTCTGCGCGCAAGCGCGCAATTTCACACACAAATTGACATTGGTGGTTGTTTTCATTGATTTTGTGCCATTTTTAGTATCAAAGTATCTATTTCTATGTGCTACCATGGGTTAATAAGCCGTCATATGTTGCTGTAGTAGTTAATATTGAGGTAATGTGCTTCCATGTACCTCCACCACAGTGTGTAACTTCACTCCCAAAGTTTCAACCTCCTTTTATAACCTTGTTTGATCACTATTCCGTGCCAAACTTCACCTGAAGTCACGAACATTCGACTATAAGGCGATATACGAACAATATGTCGATGAAAAATGGATATTTTTGACACAAATCACCACTTATAATGCTATCCCATGGCTCCACAGACATTATATGGTCATATATCACATCACAGAGTATTGCCACTGTCTGATATACCTATATATGTTGACACAAGGTCATATCTGGGAGATTTAAAAAAACAACGTTTTTTATTATTATAAAAAACGTTGTTTTTTTTAAAAACATCGAGTTAAAAAAAACGTTTTTTTTCCAACCCTAGTCCAGACACTTCCAAATTTTCCCATTTCACAACTCTAAGCACACCGCACTTCACAGCAGTACAGCCTGGTAACATTCGTTGTGAACTTTTTCCTATTTGAACCTAAAAATCATCATTTACTTACAATATATGCCTTATATGAACTATTGTTAATATAGGGATAGATGGTGGGGGTAATATAAAATTTAGGGTGGGGGGTTGCGGAGGTTCAATATATAGGCTTTTCCAATGTATAGAAGGAAGAAAAGGGAAAATCACTAAAAGTAGGCATATAAGCATATAAAGTACACAAAATAACTCAAAAAGGCAATAAAACACATGAACTAGTGATTTTGAAAGTAAAAGACTATAAAAAGGTATGCATATTATCGATTTAAAGCGAAAATTGATGGAAAAACTTCTCAAAAATCGCTCCAGATAGATAGATAGCTAGACGATCTGGAGGGTTCATGGCACAGTAGCCTGAAATTTCGCCTCCGGGATCGATAGATAGCTGAGCGGCATCGTGGATAAATAGATAGCTGGCGGATTTGGGAGGGGGTAACCCCCCTCCCTTAACAAAACCCCTGGATTAGATTATAGTGAAGTTACCCACAACTGACCAAACTTAGACAAAATATTCCAAAGTTATGGGGGAAAATTTTGCCAGGTTTCTAAAAAAAGCTACTTTCGAAAAAGCGGTTGAAAAAAGCGCTGAAGCTCTATACATAAGAAATATCAGATGTCGACTCCCGAATTGAAATGTCGAAAAATATCGCCTATCGATATTGAAATATAATCCCGCGCCCTCAAATCTGAATTTGGGCTGAAATTCAAATTTCTCAATGTTGGAAAATTTTGGGAGCACCTTTCGAAGCCTTCCAAATTATTGACAAATTTTTGGACCTCAAAGTAAAGAGCTTCGCAAAATGTACGGTGCTAAATCTCCGTTCAATAAGGTTATTCCACAAGAACGCCATAAAATAAACCAACTAAACCATACAGTAATAACCGCGAGTATAAATACGGGTGGGTACATACGCCCTGTAAAATACCTGTAAAATACGGATATCCTACACGGACACGTCACTTAATAGCAAAAATTAATTAAGACACGCGGTATTGAGTGCCGGTAAATAAACAACTAAGCAGAAAAATACAAAAGTACTTGGCAGGCATTCAAAAAGTGAGTCACAGGCTACAACAATTTTTCCGGTAAAGTGGCTGATTCATCTCTCGGAAATAACCATGCTTTCATGCACGATTGAAGTTGCAAATTTAATTAAAATCAACTGTAGTTGTTCCAGTGGAAAAGTGACGTTTGAGATGCGTGTAATTATATTCGATTAAATCTACTTATCAGCGTGTGACTTGCTAATGTTTTTACATAAGTATTTATGCATGCGTTCAAGGACGTATCCAGGGGGGGCGGGGGGGGGCTGCAGCCACCCCCCTTCCCGGGGTGAGACCCAAAAAGTCCCGGAAAATGCAACTTTACTTATATATTTTCCGATGTTTCTTAAAAATTTTGCGCGCAAGCGCGCAATCTCGTCCCCATGCATTGTATTTTCAGCGGATCGGCCCCTGTAAACCGATATACTCGGAAATAAAACCCATTTTTGCGATTTTCGCTGTATATGTATGCATTTTACATACATGTAAAGCGGTTCCTGGCGCTGGCGCCAACGCCAATAGCGCCATGGAATGGTGCCTTTGTATGGCGCTAGCGCCAAAACGCTTTTCCGTCCCTATATAGGGAAAAATTTTAGGGGGGGGGGGCTGAGCCCCCCCCGTTCGCCGGCCCCCGTAAACAAACAGCCCCCCCCGCTCAAAAATCCTGGATACGTCCCTGCATGCGTTGGTTCGTACGTGTGTATTTTTTCAATATAGAGTATCGAATCTAGACATCAAGAAACCAATTGAGGTGTCCAAATCTAAAAGTCGACCAGTCCAAAATAAGAAAATTTCGAGTTAGGCCCGGAAACGTCGTCAGGGGCTACTCCCGCACATTTTTCATTATTTTCCATAAATTTTTTGACCTCACATTTGACTCAAATTTAACATCAAGAAGAAAAATGCTAAAAATTGGGCAAGAAGTCGACAAGTCCACCCATCGTCTCCTTTTTCTTGCAAAAAAGCAATAAATGTGATAAGTCCACCGTGGAAACCGCTTTCCAATAGTCGACAAGTCCATTTCCCTCCCCAAAACACAGCTCGGACCAAATGAATTTTATGGACACACCAGTTATCACATATTTATATGTAGGTTGAGAGCAGGGGCTGAAAATTTGACCCTTTATTGTCAGCATATGGAACTTAATGGTAAGCATGAGAGAGCCAAATTGGACACGCACCACGGGCCTGGAATCGGGTTTGAAACTTAAAATGCGATTTACTCAAAATCGCATTTTGTGGACTTGTCGAATTTTAGAATTATACGCCTCAATTGGAATGTGGGGATAGTTTTTGCCATTTCCGGATTTTCTCCCATTGGATCGTCCTGGACCAGGGACGTGTCCAGGATTTTTGAGAGGGACCCGATTGGACCCTTTCCCCCAAAAAAACCCCGAACGGTCCCAGGTTCGTCAAATTTCCGGACTGGGGCGGTCCCGACCCGACATAATATTTTCTGGTCCCGGTCCCAATCCGAAAAACCGGTCCCGTCCAACCCCGCCCCCAATGTAACCCCGCCCCCCCCCCCTAGACACACCTTGACGTACTGCTCATTGGGCTGCCTGTCGCCGCCGAACCGTTCGTCCAGTTCCTTGATGCAGCGCATGGTGGACGCGATCACGCCGTCCAGATCGGACAGCTGCGACAAACGGAGTATTTGGGTTCTTTTGGAAATGTGCCAAAAAATTACTGGGATTTCTACGAAATCGTGAAGTTCACACTTTGTGAAAGCCTATTTGATGACAAAGTCAGCGTTTTAGTTTATCGGAATGAAAAGTCTGTCAACTGCTGTTGACGGGGTTCGAAGATGATTCATTCAGGTGAACTCAAATGTGTTCGAAACAGATTTATGGTTTCCGGAATTTCTGCCAAAAAGCAGCGTGCGCCTGGCCTATTGATAATTTATCTAGTTTTAGTAAGTTCAGGAAATAAAAATGATACCGAAGAAAAAAACGATTCGAATGTCAATTATGTATGTATTTTTTAAAACTAGACAAAATGCAGAAAGCAGTTATGGTCCAACACACACTAGTTGACAAGAACGTCAAATGTCAACTGGTTCCCATCCCAATTCAAAAATTTCTCACGTCACGAGCTGACGAACGAAGTTCAAATGCAGTCGCATGTCAATGAGTCATGTTGAAAATGAAACTGAAGTGTTGAAGAAAAATTGCGTGTGCAATGTACAAGGCCAGCATTGTCAACTAGTTTGTGTATATCCAATTCCAATATATTGAACAAAAACTTATAGCACCTTGTATCTGAATGACGACAAAACAACACTCGCAGCGGCGATGCCATCCACTCGACTGATAAAAATCGTCCATAAATTTAATTTTTGAAAGCGCGCCAAAAATCACTGATAATTAAATAATCATCTGCACGATGCGCAGAAAATTTGCAACTTTAAAAAGCTTCAAAAGTTTCAAAAAAACGTCTGCAAACTACAGCATAAAACAGTTCGAACGAGGCACGTGCGCTCTTTCTGGGCCTGGAAGACCGCTTGATCTACTTGCGGCGGAAATTTTTTTAAAAAAATTGGGTGGAAGTAACGTAAAAAGTGAGAAAAAATATGGAAAAGCATGACAAAACAACAAATTTATAAATTTTTGACCAGCCTGGGAATGGGAAAATAAATTTTAGAAGCTGCTTAAGTACGAACTTTTCAAATGAAAATTAGACGTCTTCAAAATACCCAAGAGCAAAATTTCGCAAAAATCGCTGCGGATAGATAAATAAATAGATAGATAGCATATTTACATGTGTCAACTTGATGAATTAAGATATCAATTTTTTTGTAAAATTTGTAATTGTAACAATTGCCACCCCTAAACCCCAAAAAGCGAGTAAAAAGTCGTGAAAATGTGCTACATCCAGTTTAAAAAATGAAAATTTGACATTTTCCAGAGTCTGGGTGAAGCCCCTGGAGACCCTTCCCCCCCCCAAAAAAAAGTTCGCAAATTACACACACAAAGTATCACACACACACACAAAGTATCACACACACACAAAGTATCACACACACACAAAGTATCACACACACAAAGTATCACACACACACAAAGTATCACACACACACACAAAGTATCACACACACAAAGTATCACACACACAAAGTATCACACACACACAAAGTATCACACACAAAAAGCACACTTTGCCGCCAATGCGCATCAAACAAACAGCTAATCGATGCAACGCAGCCGGCGCCCAGGGGGCGGCAAAAGTACGGCTGCATGTGACGCGCCATGTGCGCCTTCCACACAGCCGTGATTAAGGGGGGGGGGGTAGCTCGAGCGACGCGCGTCAACTCAAACTTGATTTTATTAAAAATGTTGTTGTTTTTAAAAAACCTGCTGGCCTTTAAAAAAATCAATTTTCTAAAAAAATCAATCAAACAATGAATCAAAAAAGTCCATTACCTAACTATGATTAAATAAAGATTGTGACAAATGGACCTATCAGAAAGTATTATACATCTAAATATCAATCGATACAGTTCTTATATGGCACATTGGGCATTCACACCCTAGTTCACATAGCAACTAAATGTCAACTGGATGTCAACTAAATAACACAAAAAAGCATCACACTTAACAGAAACAATGAAAATTAAGTGTCACGATTAGGGTTGGCCGATGTTTTTTTTAAACGTTTTTTATTTAAAAAAACGTGGGTTTTTTTTAAAAACATGACGTCCGAAATGTTGTTTTTTTTTAAAAACATCGACCGAAATTTTTAGTACTAAGCACTAGGTGTTTTGCAAAATTTTTGCGCGCAAGCGCGCAATTTCACACACAAATCGACATTTGTGGTTGTTTTCATTGGTTTTGTGGCATTTTTACTATCAAAGTATCCATTTATATATGCTACCATGGGTTAATAAGCCGTCATATGTCGGTGTAGTATATAATATTGAGGTAATGTGCTTACATGTACCTCCACAGTGTGTAACTTCACTCCCAAAGTAACAACCTCCTTTTATAACCTTGTTTCATCACTATTCTGTGCCAAACTTTACCTGAAGTCACGAACATTCGACTATAAGGCGATATACAAACGATATGTCGACGAAAAATGGATATTTTTGACACAAATCACCACTTAAAATGCTATCCCATGGCTCCACAGCCATTATATGGTCATATTTAACATCACAGAGTATTGCCACTGTCTGATATACCTATATATGTTGACACAAGGTCATATCTGGGAGCTTTAAAAAAAACGTCTTTTATTAAAAAAACGTTTTTTATTTAAAAAACGTTGTTGTTTTTTTTAAAAAACATCGAGTTAAAAACACGTTTTTTTCCAACCCTAGTCACGATATAAACTTGACAAAGCCACACCTAGGAAAGTTGAAATCCCACAATAAACCAAAATTTAATTGACACGAATTTCGATGCCAACTAGCGTGTGGCCAATGGTGCTGCACACATTAGTTTACTAACACCAGTGAACTCAAAATTGAGTGCTCATGAATCAGTTCTGAACGTATTTGAGTTTTATTTTGAGTTTGTTTTTTAACCTCGGTCAAATGGAGGTTAAGACAAATCTTGAAGAATTTTCGATTTTGCCCATGAAAATTTGTGCACTTCTGCGATGGTGTACTTAAATACTAAGCGTTGACAGCGCATTTTGCCATTTTTCTAATTTTGCCATTTTCTAAGCCATTTTGAGCTATATTACACAAACTTTTAGCGATTTTTCTCCCTTTTCTTTCTTCTACACCCTGAAATAGCCTATATATCGAACCACCACAACCCCCCAACCCCCCCCCAATTTTTTTCCACCTATCTATCTATCCCGAAGGCCGCTCAGCTATCTATCCAACCACTCGGAGGGTCAAAATTCAAGATACCCCTGGATGGATAGCTGAAAAAAATTTTCTTCGGGGTGCTCGCGGCCGCGGGGGCAAAACATGTAGATTTTCAGTGTATAGAAGGCAGAAAGACGAAAAAAATCGCTAATAATCGGTCAAAAGTGGCTAAAAGTAGGTTTAAAATGGCTAAAAAAGGCATATAATCATGCATATAGACGGAGAGCACGATTTTGAAGGTGAAAAACTATTAAAAAACGTGCGAAAATTAGTGATTTTAAGTGAAAATTGGGGCAAAATTTCTCAAAATCCACTTCAGATAGATAGATAGCTGAGCGATTTGGGGGGGGGGGGGTCTTTGGGGGTAGTAGCCAAAAATTTTGCCTCGGGATAGATAGATAGCTGAGTGGCCTCTGGGATAGTTAGATAGCTGGCCGATTTGGGGGGCAGCCCCCCTAGGAGACCCCTGGTACGGGATGAGACCTAACAAGATAAATCGAAAAATTACAAACACAAAAACACAAATATGTTAATAAACAAGTTATTGCCAGCATTTATGTGTTCCTAAATAAGTGTGTTTCGTAAATCAAATCTGTCTTCCCAAAAATGACGAAAACAAAAACATTCACTTTTCCAATAAAAAACACAACCCCACTGAATTCTGATTAATATCCTACGTAAATATTTTCAGTATTCACAATTATAAAATTCCACAATTCCAATTCCCAGCCAGCTACAAAACCGTGCGCAAATGCTGCCAAATGAAATGCTCAGCCCAGACACATTGCGTTACACTACATTTTGCATGGGATAAATAGCGCTGAAAAGCCGACCCGAAGCTACCCGATAATTAGGATTGCTAGCTAGTAGTCACCGTCAGATTGTCGATTTAGAGTTTTTACTGTGAACTTATATCAGGCACTTTCGTGGTCACATAAATAGGAGAAAGATCGCTGAAACTGAATGAAAGTAAGTTAAAAATTCAATCAGATTTTGTGTCAAAATTGTATTAACGTGCGATTAAAAAAAACTGGACCCGGGTACCCGCAAGCAAAACCCGTTAGCTAATTTCGAGTCTTTTTGCAAACTCTATTTTTCAGACGCCAGATAATCCCGGTCTAGACCTGTGCACAATTATACTATCAAACCTTTCGTTAGTACAAACACGTAAATACATCAAATATTATACTAGGTGCCTACAAAAATGTAAATTACGCTTGAAACACAGTTGCGTTCATGGCATAGTGGAATGAAACCTGATATAAATATATAAATATGTAGGTAACATTGAGGGCACCTCCGTTAAGTGCTGATTATTTATTCACTATTTTTCATTTTCACATATTCGTAAACTACTTGACCATTTTTAGCCACTTTCAAACGTAATTATCTATTTCAACGTATTTATCTGTCATTAAACCCTGCATGCAGACACCATACAAAACTATCTCCTAACACTTGACTGTGTCATACACAAAAGCGTATACTATCACATATTCAATCTAAAAAAAACACAAATAAATGCGTGAAAGCAGAACAAAATGCATGCATTTCATATCAGTCTAGTTTGCACCCAAGTGCACATGAAAAACCATATCGATCTATTTATGTCATACATAAACTAGGGATGGCTGGAGTTTTTAAACAAAAAAACGTTGTTTTTTTCATCAAAACAACGCACAATCATTGAAACGGTTTTTTAAACATAAAAAAGTCAGCACTTATCCAGGTATTTTGAAAAAATTTGCATGCCAAGCGCGCAGTTTTAATTGTCTTTTGGGCATTTGTAGCATAAAAGACACATTTGTTCACACCAGTATTTAAGGATGGCCGAGGGTTTTTTCAACGGTTTTTAAAAAACAACGTTTTTTTAAACCCATCGAAACCGTTTTTTTTAAACCTCAGCCAAATTTTTTTGTACTGAGCACAGGGTATTTCGCAATTTTGGCGCAATTTCACATGCACATTACCATCTGTGGTGGTTTTCATTGGTTTTGAGGCATTTTTAGTGTAAAAGCTTCCTTTGTTTTGTGCTATTGTAACATAATAAGCTGTAATATGCTAGTGTAGTATATAGTATGCCAATGTGCCCCCACATACTTCTACAGTGTTAAACATCACTGTCAATGTATTAGCCTTCTCTTATAACCTTATTTAAGCACTATTCCATACCCAACTTCACTTGAAGTCACAAATGTTTGACAAAAATAGATATATGTCACGAGTCGATATAAAAACGGATATTTTTTACAGAAATCACCACTTACATAACTATGCCATTGCTCCACAGGTATTCATTGGCTATATATAACATCACAAAGTCCTGCCACCTGTCTGATATACCTATATATGTTGAGTCATACCCATATCTGGGAGCTTTGAAAAAAACGGTTTTATCTTTAAAAATAATTTTTTTTGAAGAAAAAAACGGTTTTATTCAAAAATAAAACCCTTTTTGAATAAAAAACGTGCTTATTATTTTTTTAAACAGGTCACTGACAAAAACGTTTTTCGCCGATCCCTAGACTAGGTCACCAAGGTGTGGACAAATTCCGCAAGTGGACATGTGATAAGAAAAGTGGGTACAGTGGACACACAAATGCCTGAGCGCAGTAGCGTCGACGCATGTGTCACTGTGACTAGGGATGGCAAGCGCTTTTTTTTTAAAACGCCGCTTTTTTTAAAAAAAGCGCTAGGGTCCCAGCGCTTTTTTTTTTAAAAGCGCTGGCAAAAAATTTTGTACTTACGCACTAGGTATTTTGCTATTTTTCCGTGAGCAAGCGCGAAATTTCAACTGAAAATTACCACTGGTGGCTGTTTTCAGTGGTTTTGTGGCCTTTTTATAGTCATTGCTTCTATTCCTGCATGCTATTATGTAATAATGAGTTGTGATATGTTAGTGTAGTATAGAATATTCAGCCAATGTGCTCCCACATACTTCTACAGTGGGAAACATTAGTCTCAATGTATTAGCCTTATTTATAAGCACTATTTCATGCCTAACTTCACTTGAAGTCACAAAACATTCACAAACAGCGATATACATAATGAGTCAACAAAAAAAGTAATTTTTTGGCAGAAATCACCACTTATCATGTTGTCCAATGACTACACAGCCATTCTATGGCTATATATCATCACAATTGCTGCCAATTGTCTGATATACCTGTATATATTGATACAGAATCATATTTTGGAGCTTTTTAGGGAACGTCTCAACATTTTTTGAAAAAAAGCGAAAAAAGCGCGTTTTAAAAAAAAACAAACACTTTTTTTTTAAAAAGCGGGGCCGTTAAAAAAAGCGCTTTTTTCCATCCCTAACTGTGACTCCGCCCACTCGCGCCCGCCCAAAGAATCCTAAACCGCACGCGAAATTACTGCCCGCGCGCGCGTCTATTATCGACGTTTTTCCCATACAAACTTGTGTTTTTCGTAAACTAAAATGTATGTCTACTTGCCACTTTAAACCTTAACTTAGTTAGAGTTAGACAAGTTAGCTTGTCACCAACTTACCACAAACAAGTGTTATCGCCACTAATCAATTTGACAATCAACACCAGAGCTATTTTTACTTTTTACGCACTATTCACCTGCGAAACAATATCACCCCAGTAAACAGATCAGACGCATCGAATTAATACAGCCATATCTGGGGCTAGCTGGCCGCACATCGCGCACGCATGCCTGTGTTCTTGTGTTCCACAATTGGTGGGATTGGCATTTTAAATGACTAGGTACTCGTTGGGGGGGGGGCATGGACGTAGCCAGGGGGGCGGGGGGGCGGCCACCCCACCCCCCCCCCTTCGCCGGGCTTCGTATACAATCCGCCCCCCAGCTCAAAAATCCCGGCCATGTCCCTGGGGGGGGTCCCGGGA